>OMKZ01037701.1:4425-25297 GCA_900302535.1 Neoniphon sammara | reverse complement strand
ACAGGAGCCAAGGCTGGAATTCAGAAATTCATTAGCTCAACGATTTGCATAGTCTCGCTTTCCTTTGCAAGTGCATGTGTGTGTGTGTGTGTGTGCAGTCGTGTCAACAAAGATGACTCAAAAGGAAACCATTTTTTTACTTACAGTGTTCACAACAATAGCATCACAGGCCAAAGTTCATTACTAACTCACCAACACAAAATATAAAGGAAAAAGCCTCAGGTTTCATTAAATTTGCACGAATGCAGAAAGACCACTGCTTTTTTTTTATAATGAGAAATAAAGTGCATATAGTTAGAAAGCTACCGAAAAGAAAACTTTCAAGAAGGTGTGGTGAAATAAATGTTGACCCACTGCTCCAGCTCCCCTCTCCCATGACCACAGCCATTTCCGCAGGAAGGCCTGCAGGCCAACACTCAATTGTATTACGCTCTCCAAAACAAGCTCTCTCACTCAATCTCTCCGCCGCTCTCCATGCGTGGAGCTGTAATGACTTAACTTCAGAACGTAAACACTTCCTTTGCACCCTGCTATATATTGGAAATTAAGTGGGTCAACACCGCTGTTTTTTTCACAAACTGTTTGAGCAAATAGGTCAATCTCTTCCAAAAATGTTTGATCAAAGTGAGTTAAAATCACAAAACTGCACTGTCAGACACTTACAATTAAACTGCCACTGAAAATGTATGTAAGCGCTACTGTACACACTCAGTGGACATTCATGGTTATCGCTTCAGAAGTGTCCAAACTTTCTGAGAATAAATTCTACACGTTAACAAGATGACAAAACATTAATCAAGTTATATTGAAAATTTAAATCTACAACTCTTGTCAACAATTGCAGTCAGTGGGAATTATATAATATTTAACAAATATTTTGTTCATAGTGTAACCAACCATGTTTTTGTCACATCACACCTTCCTTCCTTCTTAATTTTTTCTCCTCCATTTTTTTTTACATTGTTTTTTCCTAACTTACACAGTCACTAACAATGTGGCGACGTGGGAACAGTCGCCACATTGAAAAGTTTCCTCGATAAAATCTCACAAAATAAATGTAAACACTGTTAACTGAGGGGAGCTTAGGCATCAACATATTCCCCTTAGATTTCAGGTGAATCAAAGGTCATACTCAAATATCTTTCATTAACCACAGGTCTTAAGAAACCTGCTGTACAATATCAACAAGCATGTAACTGGTTTATAAGCATCAGACTGAATCAATTTCAACGGAGCAGCGCGTCAATGCCTCACCCTGTGTTTTGCGTGATGCCAGAATCGAAGGAGTGGGATTCCACGCGAGGCCGGTCGGCCGGCAAGCTCCGGACGAAGTCGACGTAGCGCTGGCCCGGCTCGTACAGCTTGGCGTTCTCGCACAGACTCTGGTGGTTGACAGGCAGAGACACAACCTGGGCCTGCTGCAGCTGAAACCAGTTAACCGTCACCTGAAACAAGAAGCAGAGGCCCGTTTTTCTCCTGTTGGTAATGCACAGACTCCCGTTAGAGTGATATCAGGTTGTCGCTATATTGGGCTGATATTAAAAATCAGGCATCAGCAAGCCAGTGTTGCTGATCTGTTGCTGCACCAACCAAGTAAATGATAAAACCTTTAGATACATTTGATTAAGTAAGCTGTGTTCCAAAGCTAGGAACCACTACCTCACATCAATCTGTCCGAGACAAAATAGCTCTGTTGTCCTGCTGCACTGCACTTAAAGCCGCCATAGTCAATCAAAGTGAAGAGCACAAAACTCTGAACATACAGCCTTGAGTGTGAGGTCGCACTGGAAGATCATCTCTCTGAGCTGGGTGAGGATCTCGCTCTTGGTGTTGGCCAGGTCCATTTTCTTCTCGGCAACATCGATTTGACAGGCTTTGCAGTGCTCCCTGGCCTCTTCCGCCTGCCACACACAACACAGAGCACTGATCAAAGTAATCTGATGGATTTGTATCTCTCTTGGCTGAAGGACGTGTAAGTGAAAGACAAGTTGAACAAGAGAAGCAAGAACAAGAACTAGTGCTACATTAGTTCATATTTTAACAAAGCTATGTAATGAAGTAAAACAAAAAGAAGCAAAACTAACATTAGCAATCAGCTACAGTCCTCAGAACAAACAAAATATTTATCAGCCCTTTTCCAACAAAAAGTTCTGGGGTCAAGTTCCTGGGTCTTGAGTCTTTGACAAGGTTTCCAGGGCCTGGGAGCTGAACGCCCTGCACAAAATGAGGAACTACTTCCTCTGGTGGAAACAGGGGTAAGGATTCCTGGTTCCTTAAAAGGGTTCTGTGTTCCGGGGACAGTCACTGCAGTGGAAAAAGGGTATTTGCTCCCGACAGCAGGTCTCATTAAAAGAGCCAAATCAAGAGACGAGGCGCGGTACCTTCTGCAGGGCCTCCTCCTCCAGCCTACGCCGCTTCTCCAGCTGTTTGGCCGCCGCCGCTCCTCCTCCTCCACCCATCTGCTCCTCCTCCAGGCGGCTGGTGGACACCTTGGCCTTCTCGTACTCCTCCTGCCGCTGGGCCTGCAGCAGGCGAGCCTTCCTCAGGGCGTTCTCTGCGTCGTGCTGAAGAGACACACACATATATGAAGTATGTCAGACACAAACATAGAGGCACGCAAAAAACACACTGCAACACACAGGACTTCCCATTTTTCCTCAGTACTGTGAGAGCTTTGTCCGACACGTGCAGGAAAAATGCAGGCTCACTTCTACAGATTTCTGTCCACTTAAATGCAAGTAACTTTCAACACACAGCACGGTCTCTCACACACACGAACACACACACATAAGGTTTTGCATATAATCCGATAAATTTAGTTTACGACAGATAAAAATAATACGGTTTTCAAGGCCATATCCTCTTTAGAGTTAATGATAACACTTTACAGCCGCTAATTAACCATTTACTAACCCCTGTAAATATCAATAGTAATGGTGACTCATTTAATGAATACTTCCTGTATCACTTAATTACTGTATGTGTCATGTGTAATTTATGTCTTGGTCAGCTAATGGGGATCCTTAAATAAACTAAACTTATACAAATAATTTGTTTATCATTACCTAAAGAAATCAATAATTAGAATTACTCACATTGAATTCCTATGTTGTAATATAAAATACTGTATAAATGATTTATTTACTAACATGATTAATCAGTTATGAATGTATATTTAATCATGTACTGTTAATTAGAAATTAATGTCAGAAAACAGTCAAAATAAAAGTGAAATGTGTTTTTATGTATGGCCATCTACAAAATGTGGCCTTTTCAGCATTCAACCCACCATTTTCTTTTGCTCCCTCTGCCACTGCTCCTTGACCTCTTTTCGCAGTTTGTCCAGCTCGCTCTTTCTGGACAGCAGAGGCTGAAACAATACACACACACACACACACACACACACTTGAAGTCCTACCCTTTCCATTAAACAACCCATAGCAAAGTCTCGTCTTCATCAATGTGTCACAGTTGCTTTGTTGAATTGGTGTACCTGCATGAATTTGTTGGTTTGGAGGGCGGCCGCAGTGTGAAGCAGCACCTGGCTGTACTCAATGTCGTTTTTGAAAGCTGACATGTAGATCTCGCGGAAAGGCATGAACTCCTTGAATGAGCAAGAAACAAAGTCTAAATGTCAATCCTTATCTAAGCAACAAATCATGATAGCAGTGCTAGTCCAAATTAACTGAAACTGTCTGGTGAAAATCTAGTTACCTGTTGGCTGGCAAGCGTCTTGGCAGATTCGGCCATTTTGGTGTAACTCTTTGCACACTCGATATCTGCAAACAGAGCACATTAAGGTTTACATTTTACTTGAAATGAATAAAACATATATGATACCTAGATATAGCTTTCATAACAGCTGAATTACAAACGCGGATTCATGCTTCTATAGGCTTTCAAACAGTGCTCTAAAACCTGTGTTATCTGTGACAGTGACTGAACAGGTCGTTAATTACTTGGGCAAATGTTTGCAATGTGTTGCAATATATAAGCACCATTAAGCTTGTACTAACTGTTGTCACACTCCTTTGAATACACGTTTGTCGTATTGTATTAGCTGGGAACCACTCAAATGTTACCCGATTACATCACACAATGCCCTCAGGTCGTGAAATAAAAATGTGAATCAGTCAATTTCGAGTCAACCAACATGCATGTGTTAAATAAACAAGATACGTGTTTGCCCGATACAAAATGTTCAGCAGAACTTGATGGAGTGCTGTGTGGACTTGCCAAGTGACGAAGTATCAGACTGAAACCACTCATTAACCAGTGTGCTGAACAAAAGCTGTCACACAGCAAACACAACCTTGGGCTTGGGTGAGGCTTTAGTGTTTTCTTTCGTTTTTTTTTAAGTCATAGTGATGGAGTGATCTGAAAACACTGGCATCTTTTATCCCCAGACTTGTGCTCTAGCTAATGTGCTGCGCTTACTGCATATCCAAGAGATGTAGGCAATGATTTTTGGGAATGTGCATCCAAAGTAACTGAGTATTTGAGGGTCATTTAACAACTAAAATGAAGGGAACAGAAGCCTATGATGAAAAAACAAAATTAACCCAGCTGATTTCACATTGAACAAAGCCACTGAAAAATGTGGAAATGACACGAGGAAATAAACTCACAAGGGACATAATGTTCAACGTTTGGCATATTGTCCCATACTAGTATTAAATTAACATATGAACATGCATGTGGATCAAACTTACTGAGAACTATGAGTACAAGAATGTATGAAAGCTAAACATCTTTTGTCTTTTTTCCAACTCCGCCTCAACTAAATATCACTAAATCTGTTAATACCGTTTTTTAAATTATACAGCTGCATTAAACATCTCTAATTACTTAGGACACTTGAATCCTTTTGAAGATCTTAATTTTACATAATTGAAATCTTTTCATACTTTTAAAGACCTGCAAATACCCTGAAACCACCACTGAGACTTAAATTGAACAAGTCATGGAATAACAGCTGCAGTTTTTTCTTGGACTGCAGTGGGACAGACGTTGCTTAGTCGCCGCCTCCCCACATGACAAAACTGACCTTGAATTAACCCACCCACCCATCATGCTCTAGGGCATCTGCACCTGACTCACCCATGCTGAGACGCTTCTCCACCCACGCCAGTAGCTCTTTGGTGTACTTGGACCAGGCCTTAGCGTAGAGCAGTGCTGTCTCCACCCCGCTGTCCCGCCTCTGCAGCGTCCCGTCCACCTCCTCGGCTCGAATCGGCGGAGACGGCCCTGTGACAACCACCGAAACCCCACATGGGATGTTGTAAAGGACTGGCCTGAACATGACTGCCAATGACTGACCCCCATCCAATGTGCCCATTGCCACTGTCGGGCATATGTGCGTGTTTAGCAACATCTGTGACTGCGTGTCAGGTAAAAGCCCGCGCTGACCTTGGTCGGAGTCGTTATGCGCTAATACCCTGTGAGGGTAACTGGTGCTGACAGGTGACTGCTGCATGTATTATATTAATATGTGGTTAAGCTGACAGGTAACCAGGACCTGATAGCTGGTAGTGCAGTCACCCCACATACAGGGGCAGAAAGAGTACTGCAACATCCAACTGAAACAGAAGCACTGGTACCACGCTGACATTTTACTGGAGTACCAATGTACAAGTCTACTTAAGTAAAATGTTGCTTATTTATGATGCATCCAGAGCAAAGGATGAGTTTCTTATTAGAAAAGAACATTGTTACATTTGATCTTTTTCCATGTTATTCTAAAAGGATGAAAGGAAGATTTCAAACTAGACTCTGTTAATTGGAAAAACTGGAAATCACAAAACAAAGCCTGCAGTCCAATTTCTGATGCTTATGGGGAGCCTAAAATATTTATACTCTAACAGATGTGATTTAAAATGAAGCTCAGTATAATACTTGAGCAAAAACATACTTAATGACAGACTTTGAAAAACATTCAAAGAAGTCAAGTACCCAAAAGGCTACTGCTGCACAGTAACTGGAGTAAATAGTTAGTTACTTCCACTCTTGCCCACATAACCCCACAGAAACTGCTCGAGGCCTGTGACAGCAGTGACACATCTCAGTGATACAGCATCAAAACCACAGTGACCAAGTAGCAACTTTGTCAGAGCATAAAGTGTCTTTTTAATGAGCTTGTTCCCAACACGTCCGTCAACATTTGTTTTCCTCCACACAGTCACAGCGCAACACTGAGTACAGTAATTGTGTGTCATAGAGATCAGTCTTACCTGGTGGATCATCTTTCTCTGGACCGGATCCTCCAGATTCCACGCAGAGGTTTTCAAAAGACTGGAAAATAGAGGGATGGAAAAGTTCTACAATGGGGAGGATAAATTTCCCACTCACTGCATGACATGCTACGCTAGCCTGTTCAAAATGAGGCAAAGCAGAACCTTTTGCTTCCCTTTTATAGCTGTTAAGAAACCTACTGCAGGAAAATAACAGTGCATGCTGGCATATTATCACAGGAGGAGGCCATTTTGGGAGTACGGGTCAACCTGGAAGTGCTCTCTTAACCCCTGATATCTGCACTGTGCTGGTGCTATCTCATGACTCTTGCTCTCTACTTGCCAAATCATGAGCAGTAGGTCACATCCTTGGGCTTCTTTGAACAACAGTAAATGTACACAAATGAGGAATGCACTGATTTCATTTAAGTTTCTGATATTATTTACGATTATTAAAGTTTAGTATATACACAGTGCCAAACTGACAAAGTATGTTTATAGTAAGTAGACAATTAATGAACAATTAGTTTATGGTCAGTGGACAAGAATTTATAGCTGATAGTAATGGATTTCAGCAGCAGAGAAATTCTGAAGTAAAGATAGAGTTTAGAAACCAGGTATCACAATACTGACTAATATATCAATATTGCTATATCCATAAACCTAATAGATTGAAAATGAAGAAGAAAAAAAATACTTACCCTGCTTCTTTTAGTTAGGGGGAGCCCCAACACTGATCCATTCTCTACATCTCCCATAAGGAAGTCAGACACTCTGGAGGAAAAACAGAGGGATCAGAGGTCAGGGGACTTACTGCTGTACTGTGACATACTGACAGCTATTTGAAAACATAAACCACTACAGTCACCCTTGCATTATAGGTCAATATAAAATAACTGACCACTGAAAAATCTGATTAGTTATGTCCTCATGGGAGAAATTTCCTTCATTTCAGATTATGGACAGAACCAAAAGCTAGCAGTGTTTTGATGAAGTGAAAAAGACTAAGTTAGAGAAATAAGCCATTTCATCGCAATCACTCTGATACCATGATACTTACACATTGCCAAAGGTGAATGCCAATGTGTCGATAGCAGTGTAGATCTCGCTAAAAAGCTTCTGTTTGTTCTCTTCATTCACCTCCTTAAAGTTCACTCCTGTCAAAGAGTTACAAAGCAGGCTTGAGTCAGGTTTTGGTGGGAAGTTTTAACTGACATACTGAACTGTACTGTAACTGACATCCTGTACTGGCAACTTTGAGCTTGCTGAGTTAACAAATGCATGTCAAAACATTTAATTATCACGTACGTGGTATGATTCATCATCCTCTGTGTGAGGAAAAAGTAGTGAGGGTTTGAAAATGTGTTTTGAGTAACGCATCTTACGCTGCACATGCAGGAACTTTGAACTGAAAACATTAGAGGGTTTAGAGTCCTTCATTTAAAAACAGGCACTTAAAAACAACTTAGCATTATGAGTTTCAATCCAAAAAGAAATGTCCACCATTTTTTAAAAATGACACCAAACCTTATGGAATGATACTGTGTCTTTTTTAATTAATGATTTAATTTATTTAGGTGTAACGTGTTTGCTTACAATGTAGTAATATGTCAGACGCTATAATTAGATGCATTTTTGAAATATAATATCTAATCAATGAGCATTTGTTAGCTTAACACCCCATACAATATACAGAATAAAACAATCATAATCACACGGTACAAATCCAGAAACCCATCAGTCACAGAATTAAAGACTACAAGTGTACCTATTTGGCTGTAATCTGGAAAGGCAACAGTTTCCTGCTCCGAGTCAAAACACAGTAATGAATAAGAGAGAACAGTGGAAAAACACCAGTGTAAATATGTCTGTAATCACTCTTCACAATAAACTTCCTGTCCTGACTGAGCAAAAAGGAAACTAGCAGAAAGACACGAAGAAAACGAGACCAAAAACCAAGAAACAATTAAGTGATGTCACTGACCATTCCCCTGCCTCCATGATATCCTCATTCCTTCCTCTCTATTAGAACAATGGGGGTTTCTAGAGTTTACAGAGCCAAACTGAGCAAAACATTATAAACAGAAAAATATGAAACCAGGTTTTCCTTTGCTGCTGTGACTTCGCTGTTTAAAAAAAACTGGAGGCATATGGTTTGAATCTTTTTTTTTCCAAGTCAGTAAGGGGAAGGGCTCATTTATTGGACACCAAGAACTGTCCAAACAGGTTCGCTGAACTAATCTTGAATGGCTTCACAAATTGAAGGAGGTTGTTTTGAGAGACATCCATTGAGGGAAGTCTTTTCCCACTGTTTCCTGAAGCTATACTGTATCTGTACCACATCATCAAGTAACATCCGCCTACTGTAACTTACCCAAAATTGAGATGCTTCTACAGCGGTTATGACTCTTAGCATCCAGGTTCCTTGAAAGCGGTCAACAGAGGAGTATACTATGCTACAAATGGTGGAAGCACCAACTGGCCACCACAAAAAAGGGTTTCTTCAGCATTTCTCCAGTTCAACAGGAATAAGCCCTCTTGATCATGATCTTTAACCACTACTTTGGTGGATGGCCTGAAATATTGCCGTGCTGTCCCAGTCAAATGGGTAAAAAGTCCATCTATGTAGAGAAACAGTCCCTGCTATTAATAACAACTTATCTTACTTTGGAGGATCCAAAAGATATGTTCCTCTATCCAGATTAGGGAGTAGCTGATAAGGGAATAAATCCAACCCAAGATTTCTCCAAAGGTTCAGGCTGAAAGAATGGTAAGGCCCAGTAGGAAGGTTTCCTAAAAGGATTAAGGGCTTCTAAAGGGGTCCAACATCCAAGGAGCTCCTGTAAACCAAGACCAGCTAACTACCACCATTCAGAGCGTTGAACTCTCCTGTGCCGTTGCATCTCCTCCTCTTCTGTCCTCCCCCCAACCCCCAACAGGACATCCTGAGGCTCGCTGGAATACAATGCCAGTACGCGCTCAGGCCCCAACCAGTGGTCCAAACGTGGAAGTTACATCATCGGGCAAAAATGGCATTGTTTCACTGGGAAAGCACAACCCTCTCAAAACACTCATCAGCTGCGAGGTCCTATGTAGCATTTCAGGACAGGAGGACCTTGGCTGACAAAAAACTTTGATGGAGAGGTATAGTGAGTGGTACTGATGGGATGGGAGAAGTGACAACACTATGAATACGCTCATTTTGGCTTGAGTGCTCAAGTGCTTCTTGGTTTGTAAATCACATATGATGGAGTGGGGGAAGACAAGGCAAGACAAATTCCCTTGGAAATGTTGATCGGTTCAGTGAAACAGTAAATATTCATTTTCAAATTGTCTTCTGTCTAGCAGTAAAACAAATTTCTGGCTTAAGCCACAGACAGCAAATAGCAAACCAACTTCATGTAAATAGTCCACTGCAACAATTTACAAGCTAACGTTGTATAATCTCTAATCTACGCAAGAGATAAACAGCTCTGAGCTTTGATAGTCAAGGATCTCTGTATGAGTGTACAGCTGATAAAGGCTTGTCACTGTACAGGAGTCAAGAAGCGAGCAATTCTGGCCACCTAGTGGCAGAAAAAAATATTGAAAGTACAACAACAGTTTCTAGATGACAGAAAACAGAAAATACATTTAAAAACTAAGCCTATTACATGACAGACATCACAGGAGCTTGTTTCCAATTATCATTTTGTTCCTAAACCAGTTACTGTCCCCCATTCAGTAGCACTGCATGGCTAACCAAAAATGTTTCTGTATGACAGCTGCTCAGCTTCAAAATGATGGCTTCTTTATTGAAAAGGCCCTGCTCAATCTCTCTTGTTCTTGTGCATGTTTGAATTGAACACGACAAGTAGATAAGTCATTGCATGATAAAGATATGACTTGTATGCACATAATCATTATTTACCCCACATGTACACACCCAAGTGTGTACCACACATTCCAAATATTTCAGTGGAAGGTGAATTACAGACATGCATAATATGCAGAGCCTCAGCCTTTGTTCAGTTCACCATGTCACCGTTCTTTATTAACTGAAAGCTTTTCAAAAACTATGCAGCTCTTCTGTGCCCTTCTTTGCAATGCAAATTGAGACGAGGTATACTCAGGGGATTCTTGTGTGGCGGCCAAGTTAAGAATTGACCTGCATGCCAGATCATAATCTCAGAGCGAGACCAAACGGGATTCCTCAATTTAGTTCCCTCTGGACTGGCAGACAAAGCACAAAAGACTTCACACCCGCTTCTGCCTGCCTCTTACTATGGGAATGAATGAGACGTCTGACTCCAAAATATTATTTTCATACTCTCGGTATGGGGCTTTAAACACACGCTGTTGCATTCTGAGATTTTGAGTGACTTCTGAAGAGCTTCTTTTCTTTGAAGCTACAAGAAAAACTCCTCAGAAACATTTACCAGGAAATTCTTTCTATTCTTTTAAAGAGTTGGGAAGAGTGTAAGAGTAAAGGGCACAGCAATAGTAAAAGTCCAGGACAGAGAATGTCAAGGGAAAAGGGGGGATTAGATAAGAAGAGACAGAAAACAGAGCAGAGGAAAAGTGGAGGAGTAGGTGGTGTGCTGCACAGCGAAGCTGTGAGTGTGTGTGTGTATGTATGTATGAGGGAGTGCCTGTCATCATTGATCACCTTTGACCCTGGCGATGACGGTTCCAGCCGTGCTAAGGATGTCCACTGAGTTGAGGCTCTGGTGTTTGCTGATAATGGCCTTCAGGACTCGCAGCAGCTCCCCGAGACGTTCGTGGACCGCCTGATGAAGGCAGTCCTGGTGCTCTGCAAAGTCAAAGTCAATTTTACAGTGACTGGAAATGTATGTTCAACTGCCCCCTTATTGCCCCAGTATATTCTTGCAACATTCAAACTGTAGGCTGTGCCGTGTTTAATACTCCCCAGCTGCTATATTGTCATTTTTATTTATTTGTAGCTGAAGCTACAGTCAATGTTACTACTCAGACTCCCACAGTATTTTTCTGAAAGGAGCATAGCTGCTGCATAGCTCCACTCTATGGTGAAGCAGAGCCTCATGGTTTAGTACATTATTTATTCTAGGGTCTACATAGACCAAACATTGGATGGAAACTTGTAGTTAGCATGGCTAACACTAATATACTGGCATTTTACCTCCTACACAGGAATAAATTCTTACAGGAGAACATTCTCTCCTGTGTCTCTCCTACTGTGATTCCTGCTCCCTTAATGTCTTACTAATGGAGAAAAAGAAAATATCTGGTGCAATATGCACTTTTAGAAAATGCAGTCACAGCTGAAGTATTTTAACCCTACAGGCCAATACATACTACTACATTCAGGCTAACTGGATTTCGGCTGGAAATTTTGCTTTACAGAGGTGAAATTTAGGTGCCATTTAGAGGATACTGTATTTTGTTGTCTTAGTACTTGTACTTTGTGCAATGACAATAAAGCTGAATCTAATCTAATCTAATCTAATATCACATGGTACTGTGGCTGTGGAAGGGTTTTTCCCTGTATATCCAACCAGATCCAGAACCAAAATATTGTAAAATCTATGCAACAAACAAATGGCAAAAAAATTATTCAGGAACCCTGTTGGGACTAGGATTATCATATGACACGGCCACTCTGTTAGTTTAAAGTATGGCCATGGCAGTCATGTCAGACTAACGCTGCCATTCACAGCAGTCCTGGTCATCATGCTAGTCAATGGTCTGTCTAGGCAACTAGACAATAAAGCAGAGACGGTGGGATTTCACGGCTTTCAGCAAACTTACACACAGCACTCAAATGGAACAAACCTGACGGCCAAATGCATAACTAAACATGACCTGGAGTGATCTTTCGGCAATTAGCGGTTAGCTAGTCAGCTATGCAAAGAGAACACGGCATGTCAGGTATGCGGTCCTGTGGGCTGGAAGTGACCATTGCTAACACTGAGTCACAACAGTGTGATTTTACACACGGGAAAAATGCACTTTGCTTTCAAGTCACCTTGATAACTTGCTCTTGGCATTGTTGAGGGGTGAGGTCAGATAAGGAGGCTGAATGAGGAAATGTGAATGAGTATGTGAGCTCAGCTTAAGATGTGTTTTTGCACTCACTAGAGTCTTTTATTGAGCACAGCAGGGCAGTGTGACACAGCCCTGACACAGCTCACTGTGGGTGGCTTTCCCAGGGCCCACTGATACTAGAGGTAAGAGGGGAGGCTGAGAGGCGCGTGGTTTTATGATGTCTCTCTCTCTCTCTCTCTCTCACACACACACACACACACACACACAAAACGGGTGCAGGCAGTCAAAGCCACATTTTGTGCTGACGGTCACCCCTGGATTACCCGTCGTATGGAAACGGGGATCAGAAAGACTTTAGCCGTCTCCCATTTTTTCTTTTATTTGTTAGCCCTCTTTTTTGGAGTGGGACAAAAAGGGCCGGCAGTGGGACTAATGTTGCTGGGTCTGTGTGGCCGCCATGACAAAGCCAGCTGCGGCCTGACCCGGAAATCCAGCCAACTGACCAGTAGGTGACCAGTTCACATTGACCAACAGGTCACAACATCATAACAACCACCAAAACTCCAGTGAGCAGCTCTGAGAAAATATGATACCAGCTGTCAAATAAAACAATTACTTAACATGAAATATGCCATTTAGAGGATACTTTGACAAAAAGCCCTTATAAATCGAGATCATATATTGACCACAGTAGGAATCAAACCTGTTGTCCTGGCAGTGTTTGGGCTGTGCAAGCCATCAGGCTTCACATTATAAAGGTGTTTTCAGTATACAAGGTAAAAGCATTCTAGTACTCTGGTGGAAGTGCGGCTGCTTATGCCAGGCTGGCAGCCCCCACTTTCCCCAGTGAATGAGACGTGACATTCATAACGAGCCAAAGGACCATGTATGCTGTTGCTCTGACAGATTTCAACAGCCAATCAGCATCCAGGAGACCAACAATGGACCACTTCTAATAAACCAAAAGAACTAGGGCAATCAGGGAAGGCATTATAACTCAGTACTGAAAAAACGACCAGGAGGTCAAAAGGTCACTTCAGGTAGACAATAAGCACTTCCAAAAGAACCAACAGACATGCAAACAAATTAGCTTGGCAAGCAAAGTACCACAAACCAGACTTACCAAATCAGCAACTTATAATTTGACACATTTAAAGCCCGTCATGCATCTTATGTGACAAAACTACAAGGCCCAGTCTATTCCAGTAATGAAAAACTGTATTAACTGCTTCATGCCAGCATGGCCTGCTGCCTCTAGCCTGTCAAAAGCTTCTCCACAGGACCTAGAGAGTCCTATCCTCTTCCATAGCAACCATCTTCATCCATCTTCATCAGATGTCATGCGCAGCTCTTTCCAGTGCCGAGAACCTGGTGGTTTTTGATGACGAAAGCCTCTTTCACGTTTGTTTCAGCCCTCCAATTCCCCACTAGGCAGGAAGAGGGCCAGCAGTGTGTGTCTGGCTCTACCATGCATCACACTGAGACTCTATAATTTGAGATAATGTCTGCATATAGACATACAGGCAAAGACTTGCAAATATCTGTATTTGTCTGCACCCCCATAGCATGTCTATAGCTTTAAAACATAATGTGCAATTTCGTACATCAATACAGTATTGATTATTCATAATTTTATGTAACACTGTAAAGCCTATACTTTTTCTGCATGTCTTAGACCCAGTTCTCAAACTGATCTGGTCTAGCAGCATCTCCAACTGTCCACAGCACCCCCAGCTTTAACTAAAATAAAATTTGTATGTTCAAGTCCTGA
Organism: Neoniphon sammara; assembly: GCA_900302535.1. Classification (NCBI taxonomy): domain Eukaryota; kingdom Metazoa; phylum Chordata; class Actinopteri; order Holocentriformes; family Holocentridae; genus Neoniphon; species Neoniphon sammara. Next base: position 11,290 of record OMKZ01037701.1, on the reverse strand, counting down.
CTGGTGTGAATAACCTGCTTGAGTACACTGTATTGTAGTGACCCTCCCACGAACATACTGTGACTGATATGTACTAGTTGTTGTTTGTACAGGTGTGTAACCTGTTGACACTCAGAATTTTGCATGTTCATATCTATTTTATGTAGCCTGCATGAGAGTATAGGCATGTGACACTAGAAACTGACTTTAAAGCTCTGTGCATCCACTCTTATCCTTGCACAAGCATCTTTTTACTACAAATTCTGCAGCACAAACACTCGATAATTAAGCACGTGGCACCAACAAGAGGAAATCTCTGCCTCCGGCCATGCCTACAGGCACTGACTTATGTGTGCAAACACACATCATGTTGATAAGATAAGAAATAATGAAGGTGGTTGAGAAACATAAGCAAAAAAACAAAACAATGGATTAGAATGAATGAGTAGGAAAAGAGTTTATTCATTAATTGGATCCCTGCTGGCTGTTCATAAAGCATCACTACTAAAAAAAAAAAAAAAAGTAGTAGAAAATTAGCAGAAAATCAGAGAAAAATTCTTTGACAGCAAAAATTTCCCTAGCCAACCTCCACAATGTTAACAGTTACTCTTCTTTTCATATTGTTTCAGTTTTTAAACCAACTTTTTCACTAATTTGTATCCTTTACCATTAACAAAGTCTAGTGCTCCCAAAGACCTCGTCTTTCACAGCTTCATATGGGGACCTCAGCCAACAATGACTGGATAGGGGTCAAAGTTTACAATGAGACGCCTCAAATTATAAGCCCTTAATTGGTCCCGGTCAGTTTAGATCCCATTTATGGACATTATCCTTTGAATGACAAAACACACACAATGGCCTAAATCATCCCCACATATAGTGGCTATTCACCGACAGAGTAACTGAATCCTAAGGCCTGGGGCATTAGGCTTGGGCAAGCTTGAGGTTTATTAAGGACTAGCCTAAACTCTGAATGCCCACAAGACAGAGGTTCTTCCTTTCCAAAGCTCCGTGGGCTTCAATCTTCAATGGCTGTTGTGTGGCCTATTGGGCCATCCTTAATGCAGGCTAATTAGCGAGACATTATGGTTGCATCCACAAGCCCAGCAGGACACAGTATAATGTACAGAGGCTGATGATTTAACCCCGCAACTGCCAATTTGAATGAGACACAAAGGGGAGAGGACTCGTTCCCACCAGGGAGGGCCGACTAAACGCACATCTCACTTGAGCATTTGGTTTCAGCGGGGGTATTGTCAGTTTAAAGACTGAAGAAAAAGTCAGAATACGAAAAGTTTGTGGAAAAAGTTGCTGTGAAAAGAGATGTTTTAATATGCAAATATTAGTCTATAGCCGTTTGAAAACCGGTAAAAAACCAAACGAGCTGCTGGGAAGAATGATTTTGTTTTCACTAGGGCAGACCGCAGGGTTTTGAGTGAGGACTTGTTTGAGTGCGGAAACCTCACTATTGTCCTGGGGGCCACTAGCAAACAGTGGGACTGGTCGCCTCATGGGCCTGCCACATGAAGCATTTATGGAACAATAAATCACAACGAAAGCTTTTCACTTTTCACAGGAGAGAAGAAGGCTTGGAGTGCATGCATGTGTGTGTGATGGCTGAGGAGGGGGGTTGTAAAGAGTGATAAGGGGAGGACTGGTGGAGGGTATGAGAGAAAAAAGGAGGTAGGGGGTTATGTGTTATTTCGGGTAGTGCTCTCCCTTGGGATTTGTCCCAAATTTACCCCTGCACCCCACATCCCAGCTTCAACAGGGGTTATGAGAGAAGGAGAGAGTGAGAGACATTCCGGGTATAAAAAGCCCTGGTGAATGAGGGCTACAGGGGGATCAGACTCTGATCCTGATGAGAAGGAGGCCGCAGATCAGGAGCTGCTCAGAGGCTGCCAGCAACACATTGCCAGGTTTTTACTTCATTAGCGTCATGGAAACCCAACATTCCAGCCTCTTGTTAGGGTGCAGGGACGGGAGTTGCGGGAACGAGGGGTGGAGGGGGATCCATAATGAAAACATTGTCGGATCATTCACCATCGAGATGACACCTCAATACCAAAACATTCAGACGCGCCTCTAGTGCACAAGACAGCTGTCTAGTGTTATGTGTCTCAAACATTTCAGACTCAGAAACAAACACATTAGGCTACGGCCTCTTTGATAAGATAATGTCTCAGGGGCCCCAAATAGGAGCAATTTCATTGTTGTCAATTTAGTAATGCATTGTAGAACTGTCTACAATTTACATGCAGAGGTAAGAGTGATGACACTTAAATATATAATTACAACAGTCATTCTCTATGTGGAATCAGTTCAAGTGAATTAATTATAGTGAAATTAAAGTATTCTTTGTTTTGCGGGGGACCACTGGGTCCCCCATAAGGACCCCTGGGGGTGTCTGGAACCCAAATTAAGAACCACTGATTTGTCAAATTAGGAATTAAACTGGACTGTTCACCTTCTAAATGCCATGTGGTGACAAAGGTCTCTGATACTGTACATTGGTCAACAATGTGCAGAACAAAATATCAAAAACCAAAATTTGTTTCTTATCCAAAGCCATTGCTATTAAAATAATGCTCATGCCTTCTCTTGGCTCTTTAACAAAAGTGAAATATCACTTAGCATCAACAGCATGATTCTTTTAGACCACAAAACGTCCACTAGGGCCTGATACAATATGACTTGGCAACATTCCTGTCGCTGTGACCCTAGCTATGCTCAGTCATGCATTGCAAATCATGGGAGCAATGTATTATTTATGCTTCAAAACATTTGAGAGAACGGAGGGGAGCTTATTGCCACAAAGCAAGTGTGAAATCACTAAACATGTCACAACTGGGTTGCAGAGGTCCGATCAAATGGAAGGAGCTCATGGCAAAGGGCGCTAAATAGGGTGTTGGACAGGCTACCCATGACTAATGTCAATCAAAACCTCTCAGTGTGTCCTATTGAGTCAGGCCACAGCTGGACATTCCAGTAACTCGCCCCTTGAATAACCAAGTAGAACTTTAGTGTGGCACTTGTTTAAAAGAAAAGGTGCATTCATCAAAAAGCTGTGGTGAGACTACATTTCAAGGGGCTCCATTGAGTTCCCTCCTCTTCAACAAAGGACGGGAAACCAAATGTAGGCCTTATAATCAATCACTGTGTGACTCAATAACCTTTATTTTGTTCAAATGGGTTCTTCTTTAACTGGTTTGGTTGAAATGCCACATTCCTTAACACATTCCCCACTCGCCAGTATCTCATCTTCTATAGGGTATTCATGCCCAGAGCTAAAAATGACCAAAATCATTCCAATCCAAAACCTGAACCATTTGCTCAACCATAAGGAGTGTCATGCAAAATGGATCCACTTAACCTTTAACACTTGGATAGGGTCACTCCAATGGGTGGCCTACACATTTCTAGATACCCCCCTCCCTTACACACTTCCTGTGGCCAGTGGCCCTGGTCCCCCTCTGTCGACAGACCACCGGCGGTCCACTCCAAGGATTAGCAGATTACATGCAGCTGGTAAAAGGCCGTGGGCCTTTGCCTTCCCAGACTTCTGTGCTCATACCAGGGCATTCCCTGTTGCTCCACCTTTGAAGTTCTCTTTCCCATGACTACATACACAAAGAGCTGGCGTTTAAAAAGAGCCCCAGGCTAGACACACAGCACCTTCTGCCTAGGTAGGGGGCTTTTATGTTTCCACTTTATAGGCTACTACTTTTGCTTGGCCCGGTAGTTTTTAGCAAAAAGAAAACCAAATACAGATTAAAAAAAATTAAAAAAATTAAAAAAAACCAAACAAAAAAAAACAATGTATGCTCAGTGAAGTCTGTAATTTGCAATCACTGATATTTTCATTGATTGAGACTGGGAGGAATATGGAATATGAAGTATTAAAAGCAATACCAAAAATCCCAAACTCGAGTAAAGGATTAAAGCCATTAAGACCTTCACAATCACCCTCAATGCCAAGGGTGAACTTATAAAATGTTCCAAAACCTCTCTCTAGTCAACAGCCATGTTTACCCTTGGATATTTCTCTCTTTAGTCCTTAGCATATCAATGAGATGCCTAGTGTGGAGTCAAGAATTTGCTTTTTTCCCCTCTTTCATTTCTCTTTGGAGCTGTCTGTCACAGTGAGGAAAGACAGGCAACCTTTCTCTCTTGATATCCCCCCACATTGCCGCCATCACCACCACCCCCGCCTACTGTTGATGCAAAGCTCTGGAGGCTGGCATTCCAACTATTTTCTTTAAGAAAAAGTGCAAATCCCCCCACAGTGCAACCTCTAGCTGGCAGCCAAAATAGTGAAGCATTGGCCTGAAGAGACTACAGTGGCTTGCCACACTGTTTATTGTGGGCAAATGAATATTAGCAGAGCTGAGCACTCTCTTAACAAGACCTAAGACCAGCTGGCCAAATGGGCCCCTTCAGCACACCTGTCAAGAGCCAGAATGGGGAAGCGGACATAGCACTGAGGACAAGAAGACATTGTTTAGCTTCATAATCCCATCCTAGGTGAATGGGACATGTGCATGAAGAGACAGTTCACTTTTAACAAGTGTTCAAAATATGATTTCAATTGTTGTTCACAGCCTATATGAGTGAAATGTACTAAACAAAATGGCTTTTGATGACTTCATTTTTATTTATATATTTTTTTTGTTGCAAGTGCTTGTGAACTTAGCATTTTTGGGCAATGCCAAGAATTTAAGGAGATGATTTGTTTGTGCATAGAGCTGTAATTTTTCTTATAAGAATCTTATTATCTTGAAATAGGGGTTAGGGTTAGGGTCCTGGGTGGTTCCAAGTTTTGTTTAATTTGTTATAGTCAATGAACAATTTGATCAGGCACTGGTGTTGTGTGGGTTTGAAGCTCTCTGTGCCCTATTGCCTGGAGGGGGTGTAGATTTGCTCACGCTTCAATCTTGCTATTGACGCTAAAGAACATCTTAATGCCAAAGGGCCTCCCACACAACTTGAAGAGGCCCTATCTCCAATCATCACCAGTTAAGAAATATGCAGATTTGAAGGCTACTGGATTCTTTCTGGTGAGAGGGAAAAATGATATATATTCGTTCTTGGCCACTGTCATTTGGAGAAACAGATTCATTTGAGAGATACTGAAACTGTGAAAAAAAAGAGCATTATGCGTCGGTGGTTTCAGTTGGTCCCCACCAGCTCCGCTCCCCTCCCTTGCCCTTTCTACACCGCAATGGGACCCAATTTGAGCCATGCCAAAGGGCGGACGCTATTTGGTCCTGGCCACGCTTCACGCTCAGTCTGTTTACCTCCACATCAAAAAGGGTCCCCCTTCTTTTCACTGAGCACAGCGACCAAGTTCCCTCAACTTACTCAATGTTGTGGACAAAGACAGTAGATGGTTATCCCACCCATCTCTCCATCAGCTCCAGTGCTTTTTGACAAATTATGAGCTGTTCCCAGCATGGGGCTGCCCTGGTCACATGCAAGCGTGCCCAAAGGTTATGGCTCTGGCAGCAAACCATGGCCAATTCATGATATTCCCATGGAGGCCATTACACTCTTATGTCACACTCAGAATGGGAGACTCAAAATCTCTCAACAAAAGGACAGTACCATAGTGCGGTGTTCCAGGCTGCAATTCCTACAGATGTCTAGAGTATAAAACATAATAATTCCATGTATTCCATATTGAATAAAAAACAAAACAATAGATAGTGAAATCAGGAGGGACATCGGGCCATATTTCAAGATAAACAGCATATGTGGCTACCTTTAGCTAACAGCTAATGTTAGCATTGAGCCGTTTTCAAAAAGCATATTTATGTTTTTGAGGCTGAAAACAAGCGTTGACAGCTAGCAAGAACATGCAGCAGAGTGCATATTTTTTGTCAATAAAGCTAGTGGTGAGGTTGTGCTATGTATGATTATAAATGATGGGTATCAACATTTTAATCCAGACTGGGTGGAAAAAATACCAAACCTATCCTTTAAATTATGCCTTTCCTATTGTATCATATATCACGCTATCAGATGGAAGTTTGGATGTGGCTGGATGCTAACCTAAACTGTCCTAAACAGGTAACCTAAACAGATATGCTGAAATATGGCCCGATGTCCCTTTGGATTTTCACTATCCGTTGTTTTCTTGGTTTTTCTTTAGCTGCGAGTCATGAAATTATATTGTTTTGTCAGATTCTTTCTGATTACCACAAGCTGGAACACAGTGGTACGACACTGTGGTTTTATTTACAGAATTTGAGCTTCCCACTCTGAACATGATGTAAGAGCATAATGGCCACTGTGCGAATATGATGAATTAAGCAGAAAACAATTCCAAGTTAACAATCATGCTGAGACAATTTCAAGAGATGTTTTTTGAGAATCCAGGGATTAATGTAGATTACTTTAATCCAAGGGTAAGTAAGGTAGGTCTTCTTCTTGTGTCCTTACAGATTCAGGGGGCTATTTAAGCTTATCTCAAAGATAGATTTGCCATCGAGGTTCCAAAGCCTTAATCCTAGATCGAGCAGAAAGAGAGCAGATTCCCCATTTTACAGACAAAAACAAGCCACCATTACTGGGGCTCATATGTAGAGTCTCTGTTATGGAAAATGGTTGCTGGTGTTCTCCTGTATCAAATCTCAAACAAAATCAATCAAACAAATTTACAGAAGCTGACAAAGTTATCAAGGCAATCTAATTACTCTTCAGCCTTCAGGTTGATCACTGCTCCTGTACTTTAGATCTGAGACCAAACAGGGACAGATATGACCTGCGGCTCAATATATTTCATCAAAATATTGGAACCTCCTTGTCTTACAGCACAGTGTGGTGTCTGCAACTTGCAGTGTTTTAAGAGAACACCCCTCCCCCCGCCCCCACCATCAGAGCCTAC
>OMKZ01037700.1:2891-16434 GCA_900302535.1 Neoniphon sammara | reverse complement strand
AGAGAGAGATTTGGACCTCCTTCCTTGTTGCATTAAGCCAAATGTTTGTGGAATATTCCACACAAGCCACAAAAGAACATGTAATCCTTTCAATTGAAATCAAGACAGTTGGAGTTATGAAGCGTTAAAACCAAAACCCGGTGCAGCATCTCTTTCCTCACTTCTTCTCTAAGTTATTCTATTCATTTATTCTACATATTTACTCGAAACTAAAACTAAATTAAAATTATTACTATTCGTGATTAGTTTTCAGGATGTAAAGTGACACTAGACTTCTGTAATGTTAACAGAAAAACAACATGCAACATTGCAAAGTTGTGGAAGTTTGTCGTTTGTCCTCTTCAGTTTGCCGCCTGTCCACGATTGGTCTACAAATTGGTGACATCACAGCAACATCAAATCCTCCATAACAAGTCATTTTACAGCTGAAGTCGCCTGCAGTTCTCCTGTTTGTTGTGCTGAGACATTTTGTTAAACTGACCTGCGACCCAGAGTCCAAACACACACGAGCCGTCTGATCTGTTTACTGGACTTTACTGCAGGACTGTTGCAGGTCATGTTGACAATAATGAAAACTGCACAGGCTGTTTGGGGTTGAAACGGGTCTCAGTGAAGCGTTGTGTACCCAAGAACCTCAGCTTCATGTCAAGTCCACGGCGGATCGTGCACTCTGATTGGTTGATCAGTGCATTGCCCTCCAATGCAAAGGTATAAAAGCTTCAATGTAAATGTCGCCACGCTCTTTACACTCATGCTTTACATTATTTTCACATTAAATTCAATTATAAAATGCTCTTACCATGTGTACGTATCTGTACTTAACACTCATTGCACATTTGTACTTAATGATGCATGTTTATTGTTTTTTAATATATAATTAAATTTGCCTGGCATTGTATTCTATTGTTCTGTAATTTTTTTTTACAATTTTCTTTTCCTCATTAGATTTTAAGATGACATCTCCACCAAGAGAAATGCCTTGCACGTTGTATTTGGCAAATAAAGTTTTCTGATTTTGATTCTGCAGTCACAGAGCTGAGAGTTTGGATCTGGTCTCAGTTCGGGATGAACGCTGCATTCAAGTGCAGTTTGAGCAGAGGGTTCACCACCATGACAGTCCGCTGCTAAAGGACACGGACTCTAAATTCAAGACTTCAGATTCACTTGAGGTGGTTTCAGGGTGTTTTAGAGGAGGGAACAGAGACGGGATTCGTAGCGGGGCAGATTCAGGCAGGACTCAAATTACAGAGGAAACTTAATGATTACATCAATCAAACAGGGTGTAATTCTTCCTTCTACACAGATCACCAGCTCTGAGCTTTCTGGATTACTCCAGAGGGAGGAGGAGGAAATACTGGGAAGGCCTGGGAAATTTTTGGAATATCCTCCCTGAAAGCTGAGACAGAAACCTGGAGAAGAGAGTTGGCTACAGGTTTTTGAAACATGAGCTTGTCTGAAGGTCAAAAAACAAAAAGACAACCAAAACAAACCTACACCTGAGCAGGTAAAGTAGCTCAAATAAGTAAAATCCACTGGTTCTGTCAGTGATGTTTACACTTCTGACTGGTTTGGTGTCTTTGATAAAATAAAAGTCCCAAATATCTCCTGGGCTCCGGTCTGCTAACACAGAAGCTGAAGTAGGTCAAAACTTTGCGTTCTTGCTCCAGGCAGACGACAAAAACTTCAAACACACACCACATGTTCTGCCACTTTATGAGCTTCATGAGAACCACAGCGGGACATTTAACATACTAACATACTTAACATACATTTTACATCCGTATGTCTGCGCAGGAAAACGTGGGGCAAACTTTAACGTGAGGAAAAACTGATTTGTTCGTTTTCCTGCCTGACCTGGACCTTCTCTGTGAACTGGGATTCATTTCACCGTCCGAAATGATTTCAAAGTCAACAAAAACATTCTTACATACTCAACTCACCTCTATTCTTATAATTAAATATTTGCACCAATTTATAACATTCTGCTCTTTTTCTTATTTCCTACAGGAGCCAAAAACTCTAAAAAACCAAGTGCAATGTTTTCTAGATCTGTACATACACTGTTCTTCTTATTTTTCTGTTTCTGACTTCACTTCTACCTGACTATACTACTTGCTCTTATTCATATGACTGGTGTCAGATGAAAGCCTTGTATCTCCATGTCGCCTTTTTCAAAAAACTGCCTTGTTTTAACCTTGACAACCATAAATTTCTGAGTTTTTCTAATTGGTTTTAAAAGTTTTAAAGTAAAGGTTGGCAAAGTTTCTGGTTTCATAAACACAAGGCTGAAAGAATTAAGTTTCTGAGCCTACAGAGGAGCATGTAATCCTTCAGTTTTAATTATCATATGAAAATTAGAGTTACAGCTTTCACCTGACAGTAATGATAAAGAGCTCCATGCTGCTCTCTTTAGTATAGGTGGATGTTTGGGTTGAGACAGGGCTACGTCACCTCTCAGTGTTTTGGAAAAGATGAAGTTTCTGCCAAAGATGCGGAGACTGTAATTTCCCTCGCTCTGTATTCTCAGAGGATCAGTGCAGTTTCACCGCAGTTCATGTCCACCGGCTTTTGATTTGAGGAAATGGAGCCCGGCCCTGGTTTTAATGCATGGCTTTTAAATGCATTTCCATAACAAATTACACCGCAGGGCCTCATGCAGTGATTCAGATTCACCCGGCCAGTCAGTTTAGAAATGTTTTTACCATCTTTACTCTCATGCTTGCAAACTTTTCTCATGTAAATTCGTCTCTCTGCTGAAGTGCAGGGAAACACGGCTGCAGCCAAGCCCTGCCTGTAAGATGTCAGTGCAACGTTAAAATGAAGCCTGTGCCTTTGTTCTGTTAAATTTTATTTCAAAAGGGACCTATTTCCCAAATCTCTACTCTTACGTGATTCTCTGTAGCGCATTTTTGTTCCACATTGTTCTATACTGAGATCCTCCTTTGTAAAAAAAAAAAGATTTACTCTCAGCGGAACTTTCCAGGTAAAATCAAAAGGAACCTAAATATTAACATACATGGTTTGACTTCTTTGTGTATGCAAATTTAAATCTTGTTTGTGCTTCATGCAGAAACCATTAAAATGATGTAATTGTGGCCAAAAAAGCACTCGGTGCGCTAAAGTCACATGCAAGGTTGTGCACGACGTGAAGTGTGAAGTAATGCAAAATCTGCTGCAGAGCAAAAACAAAAACAAAATCCTGTCTGATTCCAGAGGTTTCCCTTTTCTTGTCTGAGAACGTGCAGAAACGAATTTTCCAAAAATGCGGTTTCCAAGAAATATGACTGCCAAACCTCAATCAGCCATGATAACTAACTGTACCACTGAAGCCATTTCCCAGCAGCCTCCGCTCTCTGCAGGCCGTGTGCGAACTGGCCTGCAGAGACTGCTGGGAAATGTTTGTGGTGTGAACTTGAAGGCGAGCGGCTGTGAAAGAGCTCAGTAATAGAAAGCGAGACTTTCCACACCTTCTCTTCAGGTGACAACTTGCTAAGATACAGTCTGCGTCCTCTAACGGCTCCTTTCTCCTCGCAGCCTTCTCAACGACAGAGGAGGGGGAGGGGGGCTTTGCAGGGACAAAAAACCAGGAGGTGGAAGATTGCTGAAACATTACCCCCCCTCCCCCTGTCTGGGTGAACAGTCTTTTGATGCAAAGATGAAGTGAGAAGAGAAGGCGGGGAGGGACGGCGGTTCAAACAGCCTCTCCGGACGTCGACAATCTACAGGCATCAAATGGCTTCAGGGGAATTGAGGCAAATGAGCGACAAGCTTTACCCGCTGACCCGCAGCAGGTTTGAACATTAGCGACAGGTCAGTAGAGGCTTTGTTCAGCCTCAAACTTACGTACATTACAGACCCCCCGCCTCCACAACACAGGCATACCTTAGCATCGAGCTAAACTCGATAAGTCAGCAGATATGATCAGAAAAATGAGGAGCGTTTTTCTCGGCGAGCCCCTACAGAGGAACGGGTCACTTTCAATCGGCTCGGCCGCCACTGAAGCCCAAGAAACCCGACGAACTCCGGACAGGCAGCATGAGGCAGACTGACACCTGAGTCTGCAGCAGCAGGTCAGGCCTGCTATTTTCTGTCCTCAAGAAGCTTAAACACAAAGTGTTTACGGTTTATGGAGTTCATGGACTCTGGTTCACACCGAGAGGTGAAACAGTCTGAAACCTACAGGAACTGCACATCACGCATCCATCAGCCGGCACGAGCAGGACTTCCATTAGGATCTTAAATCAACAGAGGCTAATCTCTATGACAAATAATTATGACATTAAAATGAGCTTCCATCAGACTTGAAAGAAATAATCTGTGACTTTTTAATATACTGGGTCAAACAATGTTTGAAGTGTGAGGAAAGCCTTTAACTAGCAAAAGTCCTCCTAGAATTAGAAGAGACTTGAATAAAATGCTTGAAATGATGATTGCATTTTTAAGATGTACATTAAAGTGGCAATCTATAATTTTATGCATATATAAATAAATATCGCTGTGTCAGTTCCTGAATCCTCTCCACTGTCTGTTCTAAACACTCGGTGTGTGGTCGCTCTTTCCTGCTGCACAGGAAGTGATGCATTTTATGTTTATTTGGAATAAACAGAAGAAGAACTGGGTAGCTAGCAGGAGCAGCGATAGCCACCATGGCTGAACAGACAGCAGGAAATACAAGTCCCGCCCCCACCCTGTTTGACTGACAGGTGATCTCTGGGCAGAAACAGAGATGAGCAAAGATGGAGACTGAACAGAAAACTACTCAGTATTAGCTGCTAACATTAGCACTTACACATTTTGAACATATGTATGGATTGATATCTGCAGTCTTAAGTCTATCTTACGTCTTGCACTGTATAATACTGTAATAATCATAATTTGATTCTTAATAGATCCCAATAAGGAAATTGAACTTTTGTCCTCCTCTGAAGGAAGGTCAAAGGTCACAGTCAGCTACAGAACAGCATGCATGGAGCTGGTAGAGGCTTGGTGCCTTGCTCAAGGACACGCAGCCAATTCAGAATTTAAAATTAAAAGGTGTTAAATACGTTCCTGCAGTAAAGTGACCAGGACAAACTCCACTACATTCTCCCTGCACTCGGGACAGGGCTGGACTGTGTGCAACGGGCCGCAGTGTGACTCCCGTCCACTTTCCTGCACGTGACGAGCTCAATTTGTGCAGCTGCGGAGCGACGTGCGGCGACGTCGGCGGGAAGCAGGCGAAGAGGCTGTGTTCTCGAACCGAGTGACACCCAGCGGGGAACCGCAGGGACTGAGGCTCAGCGTGAGGAAAAACGCTGAAGGGGAAAACAATACCTGGCAGGACCTTCCAGAGGGGAAAAAAGCCTCGCTGACATTAAAGACACCGGGGAAGTTTGGCCACGAGCTCAAATACCTCGTATTAAAACTTTGATTCACACTGAAACGTCTTTCTGCTCTGGATTAAAGCCAAAAACCAGTCGACCCATAAGGGCAGCTTGTAGTTATGCCCTCATCAAAAGTTCAAACACCAGGGACTCTTTTAATCCAATTCTGCGGTGCGTTCACTGTCCTCGTGTTCAGGTCGGTTTATTTCCCTGCTTCAGTTCAGCATCAGAACAAAACGTTACCCGAACTTGAAAATGTCTCAGAATCCAACCAGCTACAGGAAACCAGCCCAAACACAAGGAATTATGGGTAAAAGAAGACAAAATGAAGTGTGGCCTCATGCTTAAATTCAGCTGTTTTAGTGTCTGATCCTCTAAATTCCCGTCTCTGGTCTTGTCACCTGATATCTGCATGTAACTGATCTGGTGATTTGTAACGTGTTTTAAATTAAACTCTGTCTGCAAAGTACAGCTGGCGATATACTGATATATTTAAAAATGAGATATGAGACAAGATATCGTCTGGGATTTTGGGTACCGTGATATGGCGAGGGATAGAACAGATACTGTTTTATCATAAACTGTGGTTTAAAAAAAATACAAATATCTGGAACTTAGATACAATGTTTAAAATTTTTCAAATCACTGTAACCATTTTTAGAAAGTCACTTTCACAAAGCCAGTGGTACAAACTGTCTGCGAAATGATTTCAGTGTGTATTAGTAAATATTTAACATTTTCAAACCGTTTATGATACGGAAACAGTGATAATTTTGATCGTGACGGCCAGGATTTTGAATTTTCATGATGTCACATCTGTAGATTCAACATCAGTGTTATTTTCCAGGTTTTCAAGGCTGAGGTACAGTAAAGAGATGCAGTTTTCTGTTATTTGCCTGTTATCTGCTCTGTCATCATGTCACTATCTCATGAAAGCACCAAGGTATCGATCGAAGTATTTAATCAAAGATATTGATATGTTTGGTTGTATTTTGTTTTCCTGCCGCAGGAAAGTGCAGAATTGAGTTGAATTTGTGTTTCTGCTTACATAAGGACAGATAGAGATACTGTTAGCCCTCAATCATCAGGAGTCGCTTTATCAGGGTGTGTGTGTGTGTGTGTGTGTTTAAACTGCTACTCTGGCATTTATTCGGTGCACTGTGAACTCACAGGTCACAACAACCAATGGCAGGGTGGCGTTGCGTCACGCTTCGTGCCTCCACATGGCCTCGTAATAAAATGAGTCACCGCAATGAAATCCAAACCTGAGCCAAGTCAACCAAACAACAACGCTCAGTAAACAGGAACACGCAGGTGAAGCCGGGGGAAACGGAGCAACGACACCCCGTCCCCGAGCGACCTTTCACCCCTGAGGTCACTGGCCGCTCGCTCAGGACTTTCCTGGTTTTCCCAGAGCCGTAAACACCATCCAACTATCGCACATTCACACAGGCCGCAAAAATCCAAGGAAACGCCTCACAACTGTCATTATTTACACTTGCAGGACAACATGTCGCCTGCAGCCTGAACTCTGCTGCAGGGCGTCATCACATCAGTCAGCGCGGTTTAAGCTAAATCGTCTTTGTCTTCGTGGCGAACAGAATGAATTACGCTGCTTTTAACCGCCGCGGGCCCCTTCTGCACGACGTGGGAGAAGCATCCAGAAATGAAACAATGACAGGGGAAAGTCAGAGTAGCTCCGGTTTGGCAGATGAACCTGCCGCGGCTTGTCCGCCTCACATCACGCCACCGCCCTGCAGCTAACAGAGAGGCGCTGGGAGTTTTAATGATGAAGTTACAGCGGGAAAGGAGGGGGCAGGCAGGTACAGTCGGAGAGGGGCGAGGGAGCGGCGGCATGTCGGAGCAGGTAAAAAAAAAAAAGAAAAGAAAAAAGAAAGAAAAGCCCCCCACAGCTCCTGAAGAAGAGAGGAATCTGAGGAAAAGCTCTTTATTTCTCTTTGTTTAATGAGGCAGAAAGCTGAGCGAGGAGAAAGGAGGAGGTGTTACAACTGGTGGTCGGCTTACACAGGAACGGGCCGGCGCAAAACATGTCAGGCTTAACAAATCATTGAACCTCAGCGGTCTTAAAACGACTTTAAAAATGTTCAAGCTGAAAACAGGAAGAAAAAAAATCTGCCTGCCAGTGCATTTTGATTAACTAGTGGCTTAAATGGTCTAAAAGAACAGATTGGAAGAGTTTTGTGGAAAACCTGTCAGCGAGGTTTGATATTATGATCAGTTGGATTTATGTCAGGACTTTTCCAGAAACAGGCGATAACATCTCCAAACACGTCTCATATGAAACTAAATGAGCTGCATTCACACCTCACATGGTAACTGTGTCTCATCCATACAGCAGCAGTATGTGTGTGTGTGCATGTGTGTGTGTGTGTGTGCGTACCTGATCTGGTGGCCTGCAGGGTCTGCAGAGCCTGAGCCAGATCCTTGAACCCGTCCAGGTTCTTGTCGTTCTGGCTGTACAGGAGGATCTTCTTGGCATCCGAGAAGAGCCGAGAAATTCTGCAAAAAATTCAAACTGAGGTCAGAGGTCAGGAGAGCACAGGGTCAACACGGTGCTTTCAACAAATATTACACAGGATGGACGTTCCTCAAAACCTGACATGATATTTGATTTTCTTTGCATATGTTATACTTTCATTTAAATGTTCGGTTAAAGTTTTTGCAAAATAATTCTTAATTTAAAGGTCCAATACGTCCATTTTCATGCAATTAAATACACGGGAGTAGCTAACCCTCACAGAGTTTCATCAGTCTGGTTTCAGTCTGGAGCAAACACTGAATGTTTTGGCATCATTTAACACATTTAAAGATACTGAAAATTAGCATAAAACACCAGCTATCAGCAGCTTGAGTCCATAAAGTGTCTGCCTTCAGAAACAAACACTGGTTGAATCCTGAGAGACTTTAACACTTTCGACGGGTTTCATCCATTACATCCATTCTGTAAAAGTCACTCCCTCAGTTACAGTGATAAAAATATTGAATTTTACCACAATCAGAGCATCAGACTGTCATTTTTCAAACAGTGGATCTTATTTCTGGATGTAACTCTTCTAGCTGATTTTTCACTGATGCTAGTAAAAGCCACACTGCAGCAGTCAGATAAAGTTTGTTTTGGAAATCGCCTCACATGGAGTCGTTGAAGTTGCCGACGACGCCCGGCGATTCGCCCGGCGTTGGGTTGCGGAAGCAGGGGTTGTTGGCGTTGCAGATGATTCCCTGGATCCAGGGCAGCGTGCCGGCTGAGGGCATCGCCTTGTTGGGGAAGTGACCTGTGGGCACAAGATACACAGGAAGTGACATCATGGCATGGAGAACATAAAGGTGCAAGCTTTCGAACCCTCAACCCCCAACTCAGTGTTTTTTACTGAAATTTAAATTTGCGTCCATTTATTTACACACATGATCAGAAATGTTTAATGAAGACTTTGTTCAAGTCTGATTTTATTTGAAGTTGTAAATCAAAGTTATCGCCTTTCCAGAAGTCAGTACATTTTCCAGTCTAACTCCAGGAAACGCATCACAGCTGGACTCTTGATGGCTCCCTCACTAAAATCCGTCCAATCAGAGCAGTTTGAACTGGAACGCCTCATCTGCAGAGGAGCTGCTGCTGTCAACCAATCAGAGTCCAGTTAGGTCTTCATGTTCAAGCAAGAGAAACCCTTTCAACTAAACCACAAAACACCATGAAGAACATTATTCCTATCTTGAGCTGTGGTGGATTTCAAAATAAAATCCCCCAGAGACTTAAAGGTAATCTCTAGAGAGGAAAACACAGATGTTATCTGTTCTGAATATTTTACAACTCAGAATAAGAAGCTGCCCGTCAGCCAATCACGTCCACAAACTCCATATTTGATTCTGAGGAGTTAAAAAAAACAGCCCCCTCGGTCGTATTTAATCTGACATCTGGAGCGGAGATGCTCGGCCGTCCCGTTATCGCCGGGCTCAGATCTGCTTGGTGCGGGCTTTGCTGGAACATCTTGTCCAGGCCGGGGAGGCAGAAGACACGCCTGGATGGAGGGCAGATTGTCTTATCAGCCTGCAGGAGAGCAGCTTCATCAGCAGCCATCCCGCAGGAAGCCTCCGCTCTTTATCGTGACGCCGCGGAGTCGGGGGGTCGGTTGCCTAACCGCGGCGTGCGACCTTTGCCCCCACGAGCTCTCTCCCTCCCCGTGAGGTTTGATGACACTTAGTGTAAAAGTAGGCTTGCTATCAGCAAAACCTTTAAGACTGCCAACTGGCCTATAGCTAAGCAAAACAGTGATAAGATAAAGCCGAAGCCCCGGTGCTGCGAGGAGTTACACCGCCTCATCTGGGATTTTACAGGTGACAGATTAAACTGCTCATCATTGACAGCAATGTGCAGATTTATGGCGTGATAGCACACAGAGGATTTTGACATTCACTGGAAATAAACTGTGTTCCTGTTGGGCGATGACGAGAACTTCCTTCTGAGAAACGTGAAGGTTTGGGTCTAACTCATCAAACTATGTTCCTGAAACACGCCGGGTTCATGTTCATTTTTTCATTCTTTCAAAAGGATGTGTGTCATGATGGGACATTGAGTCTTTTACAGATGTTGGCAGAACGTCATCAACATTTTAAAGGTTTGGCTCAAACATGAAAAACTCCTGTACTGGGATAATTTCCCGCTCGATCAGAAAGTTTTCCCAGTTCATTCATGACTTGAGTATTCCAGGGAAAACTGTCACTTTGATTGGCTGATGTGGAAAAACATAAATGATAAAGTTTGTCTCAGCTTATCGAACGTCCTTGAACCGTCCTGCCTGTTCTATCGGGACAATTTCCACTTTCAATTATAAACTTTTCCCTCTTGTAGCTGTGACATTTTTGACACGGCGGGTCACAGATTATTTCACAAACAACCGGGACTTTGACTCTATTGACAAAAATTTGGAAAGCATGTGAAGGTTTACCTCCAACATGTCAAACTGTCATATTTTTGACCACAGCAGCCTTTCTATTGTGATAGATTCACACTCGATGACAGAATCAGGAATATGAAATGTAAATGTTTGGGTTAATTCTCTAAAAATATCCCTGTTCACTGCTGCAGCCTCACAGTGGATTACAGTCTGCGCCCCGTCCCGTCGTTCCTCTGTGGCGGTTTGGGTTCGTCCTGCGGAGGAAACCTCAGCCGGCGCGCGGCGGCGTGTTTCAACACGCCTCGGCTCACATGCTGAGTGAATCACAGCAGAAGTATTCCTCTGCCTGACGTCTCCATGCAGAACTGAAAGCCCTCTGAGGCGCCTGACGCTTCTGCTTTCTCAGGCAAACAGGAAGACGACGCGCTGCTTCCTGTAACTGACAGCGCTAAGTGGATGATGCTGCAGGGCGATGATTTACTGTCCGGCTCCGAAAATCACTCAGTCTGTCTCCTCTGATCTTATTTCAATCATTTTACCTGCACTTCTCTCAGATGTGAGGAGGAGGAGGAGGAGGAAGGTGACTATAAGGTGATGATGAAGATGATGTCAGTCCTGATGATGATGTCACTGCGCATGTATCTTTGTATCTTGGCACCACAGATTGCAGTGCTACTCGTCACTTTAGCGCTATATTTTAATATTATTAGTATTATTTATTATTTTGTTCCGAGCCTGGATGTGTCCACGCTGCTCGGTGTTTCAGTCTTCGGTCGGTTCTTGTCGACTTGCTGCAGAACCAGTTTCAGTCAATTCAAGTTTAACCTTGAACTTTGAGCCTTGAATTCAGTTCCAGTTGGCTCTGCTGCCACAAATGGCAGAGAACCAATTCTGCCAAAACACTTGAATGCATCGCAAGATACTGAGTCCATTAGACAGAAAATGTGGAAATAATTAGACATAAAAATTAGAAATAAATTACAATTAAAATTTATAAATTGATAAAAAGAGCTGGAGCGGCACAAACAGAAGAAATTGAACCACAAATAAAAGTGTTTAGAGTTTTAAAAATTTTAAGAGCAGGTCAAGGTAAGTTGAAGCACACGAGGTCAAATTTCCCAGCAGTGTTTTTTTTCTCCGTCACACGGGACAGAGGAGGAAAATCTGCAGCAAATGTTTCAGATTCAGACGCTTGTCTTCGATTTCCTCCTGTTCTGAACATTTAAACAGATTTTCAAACAGAAAAAGTAAATCTGCCTCCGTCTCAGTCAGTTCAGGCGACATCATGTCGCTCAGCCAGGGATTCAGTCTCTGACTATTATTATTATTATTTTACTATTGCTGTTGGTTGTTTGCAATGTTGGTGATCCAGGAACTAAAGTTTTTTCCTACAAATGGCTTCAGTGGGAATCAATCAGGATATGAGATGAACTCCCAAAGTGTAAAATCTAAAACAGGCACATTAGTCTGCTCTAAATGATTTCCACAGATCGATAACAAGCAGCTACATAAACCCAAACCAGCAGTGCTTTGTCTGTTTGAGCCGCTGAATTAATGGGATGAAAATATGTGATTATGTAATTATCGATGGTGACCCGGGCTCTGTGACCTTCACCAGCTTTCACATACAGGCCTCAGATAGTGAGATTACAGCAGCCGTAAAGGCTCCATAAAAGCTAAATGACCAATAAACTCTGCTGATAAATCAACACAGTAAAAAGGCAGGGCTCTGCAGCTGTAAAAAAACAGAGGAATTTACACTGGAATTTAGATTTTGAGGTTGTTTAAGTTTCATTTTGTTTGATTTACAGTTTATACGTTTCATTTGGATCGCAGCAGCTCCGCGAACCTGAAACTTGCTGCAAGAGGCCCTTTATCAGTCCGTAAATTCAGATAATAAAGAGTCATTAAGGTAAAAGTCGCATCCTGCCAATCACACTTCCTCTGAGTGATTGACAGCTGCGTCCTCGGAAACCTTTCACGCTGCTCGTCCACGATATAAAATTCACTATCTGCACGGCAAATGTGAGGTTCAAGGGTCGCGCCGCACTGAGAGATACAACCTGATTATCAGAGGCAGCTGGACCTTCTCCAGAACATTGATTACTACCACAAAACCCTCCCAGCATGCACCTGGCCGGTAAAACACCCGCAAAACACGCAAAACAAGACTAGAAATCCAAAAAATATGAATTATTCATGAAATTTCTTCTCACAGAGCCTCATGAAACTGGGAGCCATTAGAGTTTCCTCTCTTGTTGGTGGTAAATCAGAGGACTGTGTGCAGTTTAGGAGCAGGTTTGTGAGTATTTTTTGTTTATATAGTATTTATATAGTATTTATAGTATTTAAAAAGCTAGCCCGCTACATGACGAGGAGCTGAGTGATGATCTGAAGACTTTCTAGCAGAAGTTGTATAAAAAAGGTAAAGCTGATAAAGTGTGAAATCCTCGGGGCAGTTTGTGGCAGTGAGATGCCACCGGGTTCGTGTTTATCTGGACGTCATGTGGGGAGGCGGGATCATTCAGAAGTGTGAACCAATGGGAGCTCAGCTGGGAAGAGAACAGCAGCTCTCCTGGACTGTTCAAACATGTGACGGCATTATCAGGTGCAACAACACATTACATCTGAAGCAGCAACAATGGGATTTTGATATAAAATTCCCTAAAATTTTCCTTTCCAAAATAAAAAATTGTTGATAAATGAGGTGACTTTAACTTCAGTGTGACGTGAAAACACACACACACACATGCACACGCTGTCAGGATGCTGTTTGTCTTCATAGTTTGAAGTTTGAAGCTTTTTTGAAGCTTTTTACCTTCCAATAAGAGCCAGAGTACCTGACAACAGCCTGCTATTTGAATTTCAAAAACTCAACAGGTAGACTGTGTGACTATGGGGTGTGATGTGTGTGTGTGTGTGTGTGTGTGTGTGTGTGTTGGGTGAGGGGCTCTGGAAGACAAAGCCTGTCCTGAGGAGCTGACGACTGACTGTGAGGGAAACAGTGGAGGTGATGGTGGGACGTCCTGTTTGTGTTCATGTCCTTCAGTAAAAACATCAGGTAACTCTCCCTCTCTCTCTCTCTCTCTCTCTCTCTCTCTCTCTCTCTCTCTCTTTTGATTTTGTCTTAATCTAAAACTGTCACCGAGGAAACTTTGAAGCAGATGCAAATGAACTAAATTCTCAGAAAACTCTCCTATCTTCAGAAGCCTCTTTTCCTGCCGTCCCTCTGAGTGTCTCTCAGCAGATTTTCTCAAAAACACCTCAGCG
>OMKZ01037686.1:18581-35396 GCA_900302535.1 Neoniphon sammara | reverse complement strand
ACTAAGAGAGGCAGGGTGAGTGTTTGTGTTCAAGGTCACTGCTCTATTTCCTATTCGGGATGCTGCTGCTATCCCAGCATCCTCTCTGCCAGCAGCATTGATTAGGACTCGGCAAGCATAACACACACATACACATACACATGCATGCATACACACTTAATGCATTATGATATTCAGTAGTAGAGCAGAAACAGACACAGCAGAACAGAACAGAGCTGAGCCAAGCGAAAGAACAACGGACCAATTTCAACAATGCACTGAATGAGTAAATTTTGATTGATGGTGTTGGAGAAATTGGGTTGCTATCTCTGGGACTAAACTGGACTGGTTCCCATCTTACAATGCTCAGCTGTTTCTTTCCATTAAGCCAAACAATATCAGTGAGTTGGCCATGCCTATCTGCCTGCTGTCTAACGCTAGGGGTCCCAAAACTTCCTCCAACTAAAAATCAGACAAAAACTGAGATTGCTGATACTGAACTTAATACATCTTTAGCCAAATCCAGTCCTCTCTGGATACATTATCTCTGTGCATAATGCCTGAATTAAGGAATTATCTTTAACTTTAAATAACATATTAAAAGGTTTGAATTTGTGACTTAGGAACATTCCAGAGAAGACAGTTGTCTTTTGATGATACTCTGTAGATTATGCATGCTCTTATATTTTCCTGTCTTAATCAGAAAGCCGCGCCGCAGCTCTAAATTGTGCGGAGTTCAGCTGCCAGGTTATTAATGAGGCCTAAACATGGCACCATATCAGACAGATTTTAGCGTCCTGTCACAGGTTGCCTGTCAGTATAAGAAATATTTTTACATTGTTTTTTTGTTTGTTTGTTTTTCTGATGATTTCCTTTACGGATCGGTTCAGCCTGGCTCCCTCCCAGCTGCATCTCAGACCTTTTTAACCCCTTGTGACCCAGATCGCGGTCTGACATCCTTGAGCAGGATCTGCCTGACCTTCCTCAACACTCAGGCCCCTGCGCTCTGGATTAGCTGCCTGAAGAGCTTAAGTCCGCCACAGCCGGCCACAATATGTTTCAAATCACTCAGGACACATTTTACTAACAGCCCTTGATATAATGTATTCTAGATTCTACAATGTGGGAGCAATGGTTCGCTTCTACATTCAAACTGTGTCCTTGGTTTAGATTGAAACAGTTCTGTGTGTGTGTGTGTGTGTGTGTGTGTGTGTGCTTGTGTTTGTGGAAGGGAAAATGCATGTGTGTCCTTTCATATATGTGGTGGGATTTGTTGTAAACCTGTGCTTATGTATGCTTTGTGTATATCGACCTGCCCCTCTGTGTATTTGTGTCTTCTTGTGTATTATGTGTGTTTCCTACCTGTGTGTGTCTTTAATTCTTTGCCTGTGTATGCGAGTTAGTATGTGTGACAGTGTTTGTGTGTGTGCGTGTGCTATTGCACGCCAAGGCATCCGGGCAGACTTAACTGTCTGCTACACCAACTTGTTCACGGTGATGCGACTTTAAGCGCGAGGCGACGGGGCTCCGACTCCGGCTGAAACCTGACAAAATTCATTTTTAGTGCCTCTAAGAAACCAATCCTGAACAAGCGAGATATTGGCAAATGACAGACTTTGGTCCGACACTGCCACGAATTCAGCGACGGGCTGTCGAGTAGATGCACCTAACGGGACTAAATAGCGTGCTATTTCTTGGGACTCGTGTCGAGAGTGCGGGAGAGACTTTGACTGCTGTTAAGACTGTCAGAGAGAGAGAGAGAGACAGACAGACAGACAGACAGACAGATAGATAGATAGAAAGAAGGAGGGAGAAGCATAGATAGTTACAAATGACAGAGAGGCTGAGAGACAGAAACAGAGAGAGACAGACAGGCAGGCAGAGAGACAGGAGGGAGAGAGAGATCATTCTATTTAAGATGCTCTACTTGGTTTCAAGGACAACTGATTCTGAAACAACAAAATATAAACCGCGCTCGTGTGTGTGTGTGTGTGTGTGTGCGTGTGCGTGCGTGTGTATGTGTAGTGTTAGGCTAGGATTACAGGCACTTAGCTCACAGCGATATACTACTCTCATAGGCAAAAACACACCTCTCTGCATACTGATTAGACACAAGTGTCTGTATGCGAGAGAAGAGAGGGAGAGAGTCTGAGTGTGTACATGCGCATGTACCAGTGTGACTGGCTGTTTGTGTATATGAGTGTGTGTGTGTGTGAGGCAGAGAGAGGGGAAGAGAGTGTGCGTGATGTGTGTGTGCATGCGTGAATGTACATCTGTGTGCGTCCCGGTGTGTGTGTGTGTGTGTGTGTGTGCGTGTGTGTGTGCGCGCTGTTGTCAGCCCTGCAGCAACTGATAAACACCAAACAAATTCTTCCACACACTCACATATTAGAAAATCAGCCATTAGCTTTCTCTGCTAATTGCCATTGGAAATTAGCATTTTAGCTATTAGCATCTTGTGATAATTGCCATTGGAAATTAGTATATTAGCTCTCAGTACTTCTGTGCTAATTGCCAAGGAATTAAGAGGGTGTCAGCGTGGCCTGGTGTTCAGAGAGGCCATTCTTTAAGCAAAAGGTCAAATGTGTAACCCTCGCAGCAACCAGTGGCTCCATCAAAGGTGACGACACTGTGTTCCTTCATACGCCGAAGCTGCTGGAAACAACGGCTTCCTACATGCAGAACTGCAGCTAAAGCCAAGACTGTCTCAGCTGGGTCAACTCCAGGATCAGGTCCAGACAGGGTCGAAACCTATTTGAGACCAGAGTAGATCAAATTTCACATGTGTAATTAATCTCAAATATAATATTTTGAGATTAATTACACATTTTAATAAATTTTCCCTATCTATCTAACTATTGCTGAATATTGCTGAGTATATATTTATTTATTTATTTATTTGGGGGGTGGGAGGGGAGTTAGTTGTTTGTGCCTTGTATTATAAATTAACTGAAAGCCTGGATATATTTTGTAACTTCCATAGACTGTATTAGATGTTTACAATTTTCCCACAATGCCAATGATGTGCCATACTTCTTTTCTTTAACTTTTCAGTGTTGATCCACTCTCGAATGGCAGAGATGTCGTTGGCCCTTGAAGAGGTTGTAACTACTTAAATATGTATTCAATCACCAAAAGTTTTTTTGTGTCTGTTTGTATGTTGTTGTTTTTTTGCTTGTTTTCATTTATTTATTTTTTTGGTTTGTTTTTTATTATTGTTGTGTTATATGTGTAATGTGTACCTTTGTTTGTATGTATATTATGGATATGTTAGGACCCCCTTGAAAATGAGATCGTGCATCTGCAGGAGTTTATCCTAATAAATTAAATTTTAGCACATTCAAGACCGATAAGCATTAAAGCAGATCCACGTCTTCTGAAATACAGGAATAAATATGTCTGAAAGCTGTGACTGTAGCGGTCCAAGTGCACCCTGACAAAAATCCTCTGAATGCATTTTGACAGCAGGGGCGAATGAACCCCATGTGTGGGTCATGACGCAAGGCCGGACAGAATGTGAATTACCAATTTTCTGCAGTTCTGACTCTTCCCCACCAGGCACACACCAGGATGACAAGCCAGTAGGTAGACTAATGGTTCCAAACAATTCAATTCATGACAATTCGATGATAACTATATTTAAAATTAATGACTTTGGCATATTCACATGGACGGCGGAGTCGCAGGACATGGTTGCGGGGGTTCTGGCGCAAAGAGCAAGAGCAGGAGCAGCAGAGGCATGAGGTAAAGTTTAGTTGGCATTTGTGACATTTGGTTCAGCACATTCAGAGACATGAATTTACATTTCAAAAAAATGTATCAAGTAGCCTGTAACCGGTCTAATAGCATACCATCTGAATACAGATTCAAGAAATAATTTCCCATGACAACCTATTTAATTCCAAACAGCTTAGTGGAGGACAAACTGAAGGCATTTAGCTCCTGCATAGAGTTTGCTGGACAAACTGTATTTAATAGGCTTTCAACCACTGACCTTGCAGTTATTAGACAGAGATTTGAACCACTAGGTTACTGGGCAGGAATAAACAGGAATAAATGATAAAAAAGGAAGACATTTCACGACTGTGTGACCTATGATGTGGGAATTCTGGCCTTTAAAAGAAGGGTGATGTAAATCATTTTCAAGTTCTTAACGTTGGTTGGTGAAACTCTGTATTGGGAAATATTGTTCTTGGCACTTTGTGACTTTGAAAAGGACAGCGCTGGATTTAAACCAACAATCTTTACTTGGGAGGCAGAGGCATTAGCTATTCACATTTCCAACCGTTTTCTTGGACAGAAAATAAAAGGAGAGGTATTTTGATATAGCAGCCTAATGATTTGAGAAGCTTAATAGACCTTTCAATCGATCTGTTTCATCATAGCTTTACAAACATCATCTTGAGATTAAAGAGTATTATTCATTACTGTTATTCATTGTCCGGTCTATGGAGCAGGACTCTGTTGGAATTTGTCAGTGTTTTTAATGAGATGCTTGTTATAGTATATCATTTTTCTTATTTCACCTCTTCTCTCTCCTCTCATCGCTCTTCTCTCCCCATCCACCCCCCACCCTACTCCCCCATCTCCTGTCCTTTCTCTGATTTTAATGCCTTTTCTTTATCTAACTTAAATTGTATGTGCTGACCTGTCTGCTGCACTGACTCTTGCTGCTGTCTTGGTCAGGTCATGCCTTAAAAATAAATGAGACTTTAAATCTCATGAGACCATCTGGTTAAATAAAGGTTAAATAAAATAATTTAATGAGGGCTGATCCATCTACAGTATATCAAGCATTTTACATTGTCATCAGTCCAGTTGAAGTTTGACATATTAATGCAGTATATACTCAGTTCTATAGCTATCAAGACATTTCTTGTGAAGTCTTGTATCATGGACTTGCAGTCTAAGAGGAGGTTAGGATCACATATAAATAAATATTGTGCCCCCTTCTGGCCTATTTTTACATAATCAGAAAATAATTTAAAAAGATGTTTTGTTAAGACTGAACATACAGTCAACGTTTTTCCACTTAGCTACACATTTTGTTTTGATTGTTTGATATTGATTGTTGGTGAAATAGTGAAATGTGACCATGTCATTTAAGTGATACATGAAAAAAATGGAGCTCTTATGGATCTTGATCTGCCAGTGTAGAGTATGAATTTTGAGGCAAAAAACTTAAGCCCTATGCAATTGAATACAAACAATTTTGTCTCAGAGTCAAGTGGTTCAGTTATTGGTCAAAAAGTACCGAAAAGTTGCTTGTTATAGCACCACTCTCTTGCCAATCATGGAACTTAGTTTTGCTTGTTTTTTTGTGTTTGTTTGT
The DNA here is from genome assembly GCA_900302535.1 of Neoniphon sammara. Taxonomy (NCBI): domain Eukaryota; kingdom Metazoa; phylum Chordata; class Actinopteri; order Holocentriformes; family Holocentridae; genus Neoniphon; species Neoniphon sammara. The sequence goes on along the minus strand of OMKZ01037686.1, from coordinate 30,085 downwards.
TTTTTTCTTGGGCCTGAGAAGCAGCTGCGATTTCAAACATACCTGATTGGCTGTTGTGGGTCTTTCAGTTTCTGAGCTCCAGATACTTTTAACAGAGAAAATGATGAACAGGAAGAATCATAACAAAACAAATGGGGTTGCAGCACTGTGTGCCTGGACTCCTTATGATTTAACAATTTCTTGAGGATGCAGAGAGATGTAGACCAATCTCCAGGAAGTCTGCACTACAACCTTCAGCACCCAACTAATCAATACTTAGAAACTGGCTGAACAATGCAGAGAAACCTGCAGTACATCCACACACACCCACAGCTTAGCACCTGAATACAAGAATACCAGGGCTCAATCCACACTATATAATCAAGTTTTAACACATTCTCATCTGGTTTTGAGTGTTTTTCTTTGCCAAAGACTCAAAGTAATATCAGACTTTCTTGGCCATGCCACAGTGTTAGTTGCAAATTAAAAGTAGGCAAATGGCATTGTTTTTGTTTCTCTATAGCTGCTAGAGATATGCATTTTACATCCAGATGGTGCATAGTTCAGATTAGTCTGCAAGCTTTAATACTAAAAAGTGCTGACGGCAGCAGCTACAGACGTGTTCCATAAGTGTGGATGAGCCTCTGTGATCGCAGGACCTGAAAGAGACCACATTCAACTCAACACAGAAAAAAAAAGATGAAAAAAGGAATTCTGAAAATGGACACTAGAGATGCAAATCCAGGTGCTGAAATTTTTCATATGACAGAAGATGGGTTGCTGTTTTAGTGCTACTACAGGTTTTAAGCTGTGATCTTGGTCAGTCTGTTTTGACCCAAATCTTCCCTGAACATACTGCAACTGCAGCAACAATCAGGTGTGTGTATTATTTTTTCAGCGCGCCCGTTTGTTCTGAAGCACCTGGTCAGGATGCTGGATGTGCACACTTGTTCCGTGAAAATGTTTTTAATCAGGCTTTGAGAACACATCATCATTTACAAGGCAAAAGAGGACTGACAACTGAATCCTGCCAATTCAAACATGAACAGCTGGGCCTGATTCCCCTGCTGTTCAGAGCTAACAGTGCTAATGGCATGCACATCAGTGTGAAATCTGTCATGACCACCTCAAAAAAACACTCTTTTTGTCCCCCGTTCCCACTTTAAAGGCTGCAGTCAGCATAGCACTCCTGCCCTATAGCGATGACTTTTTTGGTAAGCATTTGGATCAGAGGTTGTCGCAGCAGTTTCACGCTGATTACACAGTCATCTCTCGCTGCTGAGATAAACTTTGTTCTCTACTGTCCTGAATTTCCCTTTGTTTCAGCGGCAGGTATGTTGTATTGATGAAAAAGTTGTTTCCGACGCATTTGGTATGCTCGCAGGGCAGCAGTTTTAATGTCACGTCAATGTGTCTCTTAGCCTTCTGTAATCATCATCGCTCCGATAAGACAGATAAATAAAGGTTGTTTACAGAGAAGGCTGATGGAAACACAATGTTGTTTACAGACCGACTGCTGTTTGTCAACATCAGGCTTTGGGACTTTTCATGAGGACGGAGAGGACAAATATACACTGATAACCAGATACAAGAGAAGAAGAGACCTGCATATAGTAATAGGTACACCTTTACATATTTATACACACATGTATACACACACATACACTTAGATACATATGCTTACAAACATAGAAATGGACATAAACGCAACACACAACGGTAAGATATCAGTAAGCATATCCAAAGACAGACTCATTTGTCTATACACTCAACATTCAATAACAATTGAACAATTGAGTAACATTGAATCAAGATGACCAGATCATCAATACTCAACAACAGAGCGTCTGTCCTGAGTAGATCAATAGTTTGCATCTCACTGATATTTGTCATTATTCTGACTTGACAATCTTTACTCAATACTCAGTCAATATCAAAACCTTAATGGGAACAAGACGATCAATAATTGGCCTCAAATCAATATTTATATTTAACCTAAACAGACTATCAGTACTAAATTTCCCACTTATGCCACTGTGTGAATTCCCGTGGTGGCCGAATGCAGAGTGTACCCTCAGTATTCATTTAACCGGAGCCAGCACCAGGTAGGACCCCCCTTTTTGCCTCTAGATTCTGAATCCTTCAAAGTGTGAGATCAACAAGGTGCTGCAAATGTGTCCTGGGGATCTCAGTCCATGCTGACTCAAAACCGTCACACACTTCCTGCAGTTTTTTTTTTTTTTTCCCTCCAGCAGCACATTCACGTTGGGTCACATTTATTCAGCACAGTCCGTTCCACCTGATTCCGAAGATGCTGGACTGGGCTGAGATTAGGGAACTGTGCAAGGCCGTTGGAGTAAACTGCCATTGCCTTGCTGTGGCCATAAAGGATGCACCTGGCTGGCAGCAAGGTTTCAGTATGTGGTGACATTTAGACAAAGCTAAATTGGTACTAAGGAGCCTCTTTGGACCTCATTTGTGGCAGGAAAACAGTCCCAGACACGGTTACAGCACCACAAACAGCCTGTACCATTTACCCAGCGCAGAAAGCATCCACGGTTTCATACTGTTTGCACCAAATCCTCGTCGATAAGGCATCTCACCCACCCAACTCCTAAGTGTGTGCTCATCACAGCACTCTTCATAAATCCTAAATGGGCAACCGTCTCTAAGATGCTGGAACCAAATGTGTCTGGCACCAAAGATCACACTGGACCCTGTTCCAAGTTTCTTAAATCATCTTGCCCATTCTAACATTTTCTTATATTACTTATTCTTTAATTATGTTTGGCTCCCTGTCCGGAGAAGCAAGCTGCTTCTGTAAATGGGGAGATGTGCTGTAGCGTGCATAAATTTGTTCACATTTTCTGTAAACATTATTTAACATGACAAGGAAGAGGTTGCTACTGTAGGTTTAGTGTTGGCTTTTAGGAGGGGAAGCTGAAGGCTGAAGTAGAGTTATCAGTTAAAGTTCACCGGCATTTCTCACTAGCAAAACAGTGGAATTTAGTGTGAGTCACTTACTGGATATTTCCCGAAATCTGGCACCGCACAGCCTCTTTGTGGTCGGTGTTGTTCTTTTATTTTTTTTAGTATCTTTTACTGGAAATGCCATACACATCAGGGTATTTGCTTACTAACAAAACAAATCTCTCTACAAGCATTGTCTGCTCCATCGTCTGCTCCTATTTGTTTAAAAAAAATGCGACTGATGTCATAACACTTATTCTGGAAAGGTTCAGCTGTTTTCATCTTCTAAAAGCACCAGCAAAGCTCCAGTGCTTTTTAAGGGGCGGGCACTGTGCACCCGCTTGCAATAGGAGTCCATTTTAAAAAAGGACGGTGACAGTTGGAAAAAAAAAAATAAAGCTACATATGTTCACACCCTCAGGCAGCTGGAAGGGACCCGTAATAAACACGAGAAGCCTCAGCACAGCAGCCTCAGTATATAAGATCTGAGCGTTAATTCATCAACAAAAAACCCACAGAGCAACACATAGCACGTCTTCCTCCAGCCAAGACATCAGCCAGCCTAAAACACCACCAGCCACTCTTGTATTATCCCCCAAGGGCCAACTATATAACCCTGAGCAATAAATACTGGGTGCAAATTAAGAGTCCTTTTGCACAGGAGACACACAAACAAAAAGTTAGGATAAGAAGCCAGCTAACTAGTATGATTATCTGAAAGACAGGCTGAAAAAAAAAATATATATATATATTTTTGTTTCACTTTATATACAGAAAAACTGTATTTATATGTCATTGCTGTGCCATGATCTGACTTTTTTATTTTTATTTACTATTTATTTGTTTTGATAGTACAACACTCAACAGTTAAACAAGGTTAAAAAGATCATATGAACCAGTGATTTCACTCATGTATAATATTCGACATTGGTATGGCATTTTACTGCAGAACTTGAGGGAGGACGGCTTCCCTTCCTAAGAAATCAAAATAGATTAGTGTTCTTTTTTATATTTGTACATCATGTTTGAACGGGCAGTGAGAACAGTCTGATTTTTGAATATGTCAAAGATGGCTTTTTTGTCAAAAACTGAAAAGAGCTGCAGAGCTCAAAGCTCTGGTTTGCAAAGGTTTTATGCAGCCACCAACAGAATATCTCTGAATATTTGTGGATACTTTAAAATGTGATCAATAATACATGAATAGTTACCAACATGAATTATCAGTTAAGTTTTTCATTTAATTTTTCTGCAACAACATTCTCCCCTCTCTCTCTCTCTCGCTCTCTCTCACACACACACACACACACACACACACACACACACACACACACACAGGGATACACATGATCGAGCAGGCGAGCTTGCACATGCACAGACATACTAACGTATTCCAAACTGTACTTGCCTGCCCATTATTACTTCCAGATTGATTACACACACACTAATATCCCTCACCATGATTACATTCAAATTGGTTACAGCAACAGCAGTGCTAGATCAATAGCCTAATTTACCATCAATCAATAATGAGCCACAGCCACAAAATATTGTTATGACTGAACCATCTGAAAACGCATGAGAAAATAATAGAAGACTAACTAGCTCAGATCAGTTAATTCTCCTTTAAGGTATGAGCTCCAGTATCTGGGTCACATGTAGACAGACTAAACATGAACAATACACATATATTTGTCATTTTTTTTCCTCCTAGATTTATGATCTGGAGTTGCAAAAAACAAGTCCCGCTAAGAGAGGAAGAGATAAAAAAAGTAACATTTCACCTCTGTAATAATGTTTTCTTTTTATTACCTGTTCTTACTTTTGTTCTTACTTATTTTTATTATCTGTTCTAACTTTTTATTGCTGTACTCCAAGTGCAGTTAAATTGTTCCATAACCTCAGTGGACCACGTGACTCCGGGACCTTGGCTGAAGTGCCAGACTTCAAGAGAAACGACTTCCCTTCTTCAGCCAGTGTATAACATATATCCCATGCACACAATTACACCTCAAACACAGCGAGACTCCATTAAACCCACACCACATACACTCCATCCCCAGATAGTGGTATTTTTATGATATTTAAAGTTAAAGACATGGCCAAATTGTTCCTCCACCTAAGTCCACCCATCATTCCACTGGAAACAATGTTTGCACATATTTTTCATAATAATACTATACAAATGAGGTTGCTATCTTGCACATCCACATTTTTTTTTTTCATTTTCAACATATGGTTAATGGTTTCATTCCCTCCACTAATGGAAATATGGAAATAAGTCCCTTAACCTTTCCACAGAAAACATGCTAGAGGCATTCAGTAGAATGGATGATTTTGGTTGGGGGTTCACATCCCTCCACCTCTAGATTAGGATGTTTCTCTAACTCTCTAACTCTAACTAATCTAACCTCGACTGACACATCCTCCACTGTCATGTCAAAATGGTCCTAAAATACCTCACCAGATGCATGGTGGTGCAGATGCAGATTCCTCCACCTCCAGGTTATCACACCTCTCTACAACACAATAACCAGGGAACGTATAAAGAAGGAAGGGACAATATGCCATAGCAACAGGCACCAAAGTGCCAGACTTTGTTGCCACTGAAATTGAAGTAAATGGGACAGGCATGGAAAAACCCACTATGCAGCACTATTGCTGTTTGACCTGTGACAGCACCGAGATTCAACTATATAACAAAAAACATTTTACATAATGCAGATTGGTGGTTTTTGTCCAATGTGCACATTAGCTGTCCTTGTGACTCGTCTCCAAATATCAGGAGTTTGTCGTTAGCTAACATTAATGAATCAATGCTAATATCAAATATAAGCTACTTAACAACAGACAAATTATTCATAATTCCGACATCTGGCTGGGGCTCTAACCTGTTAATTAAGGCATAAACGGAGGGCTGGCAAATCCGCTCAAAACAATGGCAACAACACACATTGTTGCACTCTTGGCACCAATTTCAAACTCACTCATGCCTTGTCTCTTCCTTCATCTTACGTTCATCGACACTAACCAGGACCTTCACACACAACCCATCTGGTAAAACAGAAATATAACAGTTGTATGTGTAACTCACCAGATGGTCGGCGGTTCAGATCCCTCCACTTCCAGGTAATCGTATTTCTCCTCTGTCTGGAAGTCTGTAAAGACGACAGAGATGGTGTCTCCAGGTTCGGCCAATAGGATCCATGTACAGTCGGCCTGGTTACCATAGTTGCCGGGGTAACCGGGACTGGTCACCACCCCACTGCCGCCCCTCACAGTGCCCCCACATGTGTCCTCAGCTGTCAATCAAATCAGAATGACAAATAGAAAACCTGGGTTAGGGAGAGGAGGAGGGACTGAGGGGCGGACTTTGTTTTTCTTTTGATAAATTTTGTTGCTTTTGGATATATTTGTTTGGTTTTCAGTGATTTGAGAACAGGCCGGTCAATTAACAAATGTTTCAATCAAGTTAATTAACCAAGTATTGAATTACCAATTAAGAAGGAATTCTTAATTGTTAGAGCATTATTTCTGCACCAATCAAATAGAATGGAAGTCAGCCAGCCCAACTCCCCACCTCTATGTCTCTCTCTCTCTCTTTCTCTTTCTTTCTCTCGTCTCTATCTGTATATATATGATGTTGTCTGCCTTAATTTTGGTACATTGCTGCATTAGCTAAAATGTTATTGGCTACACTGTTAGCAATGGATGTCTTTCTTGAGTCCTTCTAACTATCTGTAAGCCATATTAGCTAGCCATGTTGTAGAAATATGGAGCTCTTCAGTCATATGTAGTAGATATGAAATATAGCATATAGCTGGTAATATATGCATATACATGAAGAGTTCTTATTTTGTGAATTACTAAATTCTCTTCTTCCTGTCAGCCAGTAGATAAATAGATTTAGGGTATTTTCTTTTGGCCAATCAGAATAAGGGTGGGGCTTAAGGGTCAGGCTGTAATTCCTGTCTCAATCAGACCTGCCATCCTCTCCTCCAATGACAAAGTTAAGTTTTCATTTGATCCAATCACAGAGCTCCGCTCCCGTCTCCTCCAATCACCTCCAAGGAACTTCAAATTCTACTGTGTCCCAATTGGCTGGTTTTAGTGTTGGTTTACTAATTAATCCTCAGTTTGTTTGGAAGCACTATATCAGATGTGAGGGTAGATATTTGTAATTTTCTCTGATTATTGATCACATCTGATTTATAATTCTATTAATAATTAATAGTAATATTGTTTGCTGTATAACAGATAAAGACACATGGATTGCGCTGTGCACACGGCATAAATTATACACATATAATTTATACAGATACACTCACTGAGAAAAACATACTACATTGCACCTTGTTGTGTCACTGAGGCATTGGCGTTTTGTGCTCAACTTATTCAGAAGGACTGGGTTCAACTCACTTGATTTTCTCTTTTCTTTCAAATGAAAGTGATAAAGTTTTTACATCCAAAGATCCAATAAAGGACCGTTATGATACCTGATTACATTTTGGAAAGTGAATTGAGCCCAGGCCTGTATCCACTGCCCCAGTGATGACAGATACAATGTTGAACCTTTTTTTCTGAGCGTACAAGTTCAACTGTAAACATGGTATAAATTATACCTGTATAATTTATAGTCATACATAAAAGAGGCAATACTGTATGTAACACTCTTAAAGTGGATATGACATTTTCTACGCATTACTGAGTGCAATTTGTGATTTGTATCATAATAGCAGCAACATTTGATATGAAAAACAAAAATAGCCCAAGCGTTGAAAAATAATAGATGTGTGTTGCACTAAACGGCACTCAGTGATGAAAAAGCTGAAAAAGACACATCCTTTTTAAGAGTGTAGACAGGCGCTGTCAGGTATACATGCACATCCATTAGACCGGCCCAGGTGGCACTGCCATAGGAAATGCATACATACATGACAGAGAGAGGGGATGGACCAAGCCAGACTCCACCCACAAGAGGGGTCAAGAGAATAACTGTGGTCCACAACTCACATAGAGCAACGCACAATAACCAATAGAAATGAATTCAAACAAATAGCAAAGGACATTAAAGATCAGAAGGGACAAAGTGAAGTGAGTAGAGACAAGGAAATAAAATTAATAGAGGGGAATAGAGATAGGAACAAACAGAAATGTACATAACTAAATTGAAATGAGATAAAGGAAACCTGACTGAAATAAACAGAAGAAGGATGGTGCAGAGTGTATCAGATAAGAAACAAGAGAAACGGGATGTTAAATAAAAGAAGCTTGAAATGAATTCAAATTGAATCAACAGAAGCCTTTTGCAGTAGATCTGTGCATGCAGTTGGGGACAGTGCTGTTTAATGTCTTGATAGGAATCCATATTGTGTTAACAAATGTTGATGCTATCATCACCATATGCTGTGATGACAGGTAAGATTATCGTTGTTCCACTGTCCCAAACCGCACATGCTGATGTATTGAACACTCTATTACTTAATCATTCAATTCACTGATTTAAACAGAGTCAAACAGACCGCTGAATAGACTGACAGACAGACTGACAGACAGGCAGGCAGTGACAGACACACCACTCAGATGGCCAGAGAGACAGACAGTTATTCCATAGCTAGACAGGGAAGAGATGTGTGGAAATGACCCAACACCCTGAACCAAGACCTGCTGAGACCCCATCAGCCTTACAGGAGAGCCCTGCTGCAGTGGATGTGTGTGTGAGGTGTCAGGGTGTGTGTGTGTGGGTGTGTGTGGGTGTGCGCGCATGTAGTGTATGTGCATGCATGTCCACACCAAGGACACAGTGCTGGTTGCAGGATGACAGCTGTCACAGGTTTATCATGGCAACAGGAGGTCCGTAGGCACTGGCACGCACACACACCCTCCCCACACACACACACCCACACACACCCACACCCACAAAATCCTTCCACTCTATTGATGTGACAGTGACAGGTGACAGACGGGTGGAAAGGCCCTCTAGGTGGGCTGATGGTTGGCTTTCATTAAAATACAACAAAATAACCTTGTAAAATAAAAAAAAAGGATGACTAGAACAAGTGAGCCTTCTAGCCTTCTTATGCGCAGCAGACCTCTCATGAATTGATTTAGCTCGTTAGTCAAAGTCTGCTCCAGGGTCCACTGTGGGTGTCTGGCCCTTGGCAATCTCGCATTAAGAGAAAATAATATTTATTTTTTATCATTAATTTGACTGTAAGTGGTTTGAGCTTTAATGTAAATGGCTTCTGGAAATGGAACAGCTATCATTTGCTCTCTGTTTTGCCCCAACCAAAAGTTTGTCGAAAATCTAAAAGGTGCATATGGACCCCGTGTGATGATTCTAGATGACACACGAGGCAATTAGGATTCTCACTAATTGCATTATGTGTCATCTAGTAATGGCAGGGCTGTACACATGCAGGCTGCATCAGGGGCAGCGCTCAAATAAAAAGTGACAATTGTAGCGTGTGTACAGGATAAGGGTGACAAGCCCAGATACTTATATATAGATTACATTCTGGGTATGATTTACATGCACTGGAAGTGACATGGAATTTCTTAATTTTACATGGTGTAGGTGGTAATTGCTGCTTGTCCACAATGCTGTCCTGTCACTGGAAATGACACCCAAATATACAGTGCAAACTGCTCACTTATGCCCCATCTGCCATAAAGAAGTTGTCTTAATTTGGCTTTGACTTTTACTGATGGAAAACACACAGTTACTGATAGTGCATGTTATGTCACAGGATTAAGGATAAATAGTAATAATAAGCATTTTTCCTAATAGACTAAAAAAACACACCCACACACATCACTGTGTTACAAAATAAAAACAAAGCATACATAAGCTCAATATGTCACTAGTTCTAAAAAATATTTAATATCTGTTTGTTTTATTATCAGCCACTTACACCTAAACTGTAAAAGCCTACTGAGACTGAATTATCTTTCATGTTGTTATCCTTCTGTGATGATAAAAAGCAGTGTTTTTACATTAATGTCACCGCGATTGTCATTGCATTTTCTTCATTTTGGAGCCCTGGAATTTCATTATACTCGACTCTAAACTGATTATAACAGAGACATTTCAATCTAATAAACATTGAAATTAATCTCTTGCTGGCAACTAATAACAGTTTGCTAACCCCTGAGCCTGTGAATTTATTTTTCCCATAAAATGGGATATCCTCCATTTAAAGTGAAACCTCCTCTTATGAAATGATTGTTAGTGTAAAAAAAGGCAGAGAAATCATGACACTTTTTAAAAACTAGTACTATAGGTGACTTGTTGACAAAATAGAAACTGGATCTTTCTGATTTTGCATGTTGTGGTCAAAGATTCATCACTCATGACTGGCTAAGCCTCAGTCCATACACACTGTGTATGGGCTACACCCAGGTGTCTGTCAGCTTGTCCAGTGCTCCTAAAATCTCCCAGACAGAGCAGGCTGACATTTGGATTTGTCACACCGTCGATTTTTGGTATTACTCGTTCAATTCTAATTTTAAAACATGGTCCATCCATCCTTCTTTCACGTACAGAGGCACAGGCGGAGCAAGCTGCCATTTACAGTTCTAACTAAAAATCCATTTAAAAAACAAGCTGACAGTGAACACAACATCCCGCCACAACAGACACAGTCTATCACTGGGCTAATCAGTGACAAATATGCGACTCTGGCATGACCTTGGCTTGACCTCTAATAGTCGCGCCTCCATGGGCTAATCAGTGTAATTCTGAAAAGGGGAGAATGCGGTGGTGAGATGCATAATTTCCATAAATTCAATCAGCGGTGTGCGATACAGTATGTTTTAAGTGACACTTGGACAGATGAATGAAAAATATGAAACAAAAATAGGGCGCTCCCCCTTCAGCCAAGCAGTGGATGTTTTTGAAAACCCCGAAACGCAGCGGCGAAATGCATCACTTCCCCTTCAGTTTTCATCAAAATCACCAGCAGCGTATAAGATAGCGGCCTGACGGACAGACAAACACGCAGGCAAACAATCGGAAGGTGACCGATGCCCGGCGCCCCTCACACCCTGGGATTCATCATGGGGGACGACTGGAGTAAATTCATAGGTAAGCGAGGGCTTTGCTGTGTGGCTGCACTGCTCCGCTCTGCTCTGTCCCCCTGCTCTTATTCCAGACGGCAACCTGGGGAGACCGAACTCATGCTCATGCCCTAACACACTGACCCACAGGAGGAGGGAAAGTGTGCGTGTGTGGAGGAGGGTGTTAGCTTGGGTGTGAGTCTCAGTGTGTGAGTTTGTGTATGAGAGGCTGACAGACAGAGAGAGAGAGGGAGAGAGAGGGAGGGAGAGAAGTAGCCATGTTGCCTTCACTTCTTATCAGATCAGTGAGCCAGTGTTGCCCTTTTCTTTGCCTTTCCCTCCCTGCTTTTCTCTTGTTGTTGTTGAAGCACCAGCTCTCTTTTCTCCCCTACTGCTCCCTCCTCTCTGCTCCCGTCCTCTCCTCTCCTCTGCATTATCATTACCATTATTATTATTATAAACAGCCAATCCCCTCCTTCTTTTCTCCTCTGTACTTCTTA
>OMKZ01037683.1:4438-17628 GCA_900302535.1 Neoniphon sammara | reverse complement strand
CCAGGAGCTTCCTCCCCGACCCTTGGTGCTGCCCTGCCGTTTAGCCTGCCTCACCTGTGGACCTTCCTTTTTAAATATTGTAATTGTGGAATGAAATAAAGATGAACGGATATTATTGTACTCTGTGTGGTGGTGTGTATTTCCCTTAGCCTCTCACTCGGGTTAAACGGTGCATCTTGGCCTACTATCGCTGATAAGAGCATCCTCGATCTCAACAAATTATTACACAACTAATCAAGTTTACTACCTCTGGCCTCACGAATTATCCTCCAGCCTCTCATAGCATTATTATTTATATTACATTCGCCATGTCAATAATAACAAAGGTTTCTAGGCTACTCTTGAATATTAAAGCAGGCTATAATTACTTTTATTCACGAATAACTGCCAGCTCCAGACAAACCATCCCGCCACCGAAGGTGAATTATTTATTTATTTTCTCGTGGCCACGCATTAACTATCTCGTGGCCATGCGTTATTATCTCGTGGCCACGCATTAACTATCTCGTGGCCACGCGTTACTATCTCGTGGCCACGCATTATTTTTTTTTTTTATCCAATGTCACCAGAGGATTTTTAAATTGTGGTTATACTAGCACAGACTTGCACAATTTTAAAGTACTTATATTTGTTGCTGCAGATGAAAAAACTGACCTCCACCACACGCCCCATCACTGTCACTATTTTTGGGCCTCTCCTGCAGGGAAACAACTGGCGAGGGTGAAAGAAGGGCTAGTGCCATCTCTTCCACAGCAGGAGGAACATTCACTGTACGTGCAGAAAATCAAGGTGTCCCTGACTCGGCGCATAAAATACATTTTCTTGATTGGCTGAAACTTTGAACTGTGTCTACCCCAACCAATCCACAGACAGCTTGCTGTAAACAAACAATTCCCAATGTAGTCTGCCTCACTCTGCTCCAATGTATGTGAGAGAGAGAGAGAGATGAGAAGAGAAAAGTAGGAAACTCTTAAGTGCTAAATTGACTACTAAATGTGGGACTGATGGCAGCCCTACTGGTGGCCCTCCAGCCACTGTTCTACAGCTCAGTGCCAATCCATGGCTTTGTGCCAGACATAAAATCTGTTATGCCTCAATCTGGATATCACCAGGTTTGAGGAAGTTTGAAAGCCAGGGGACATGGGTTACAGTGGGAGAGGGTCAAGGCATCAGTGCACCATGTTGACACAGCGGGCATATTGTCCTGAATGGCACAGCTTGGGTGTATTATAAGAAGGACCTACTTTGTGCCTGGACCAAAGTGTCTTGTCCAGACACAAATCGTCATCTTTGGTGGTACTGATGGCTTTTCAGGAAAGGTTAGCAGAGTGATAATTTTCAGACTATAGCTGAAATTTTAGATGACACAAGTGGAATTGATAGATTTTATTTATTTTTTGTAGATCATGTATTTGGGAGCTGCCAATAACAACTTGGCTTCTACCACACTTTCATTTTTTGAGCAAGCTGTCCAAACGTTTGGATTTCCTCTCAGGTATAAATTTAGAAGGCCTGTCAATTGATTAAAATTAAATAAAAAGTTTAATTGAATTAATTACATGATCGTCAGTGACACTCGGGGAAATCCCATGACAGACAAGCTCCAGTATTCTTTTCCTGTCTGGCTCTCTAGTCCTGTCACCTCCCTGCAGCTTTATGAAGATACAAAAACAACATGGAAATCAATTTTATAGGCTGCCCATTGAACTAATCAGATTTATTTCCCCAAGATGTATATGAGATAAATGTATATGAATAAAGGATAAAAAACATGAATATGAATGAATAAACCACTTGCTTAGCATTAGATACATAATTATCATGTGAGTATGAGTGTGTCTCTGAAAAAGGTTTTGTGTTAAGTGTTGGGTGTGGTTGAACAGGACAGTCCTCCAGGGTCTCAGTTGCAGTTTCTGGTGTGCCCCCTGTCAGAACATGGACCACTGCTGGACTAAGTCCTGGTAAACCAGGACCTCCATGTAAAAAACAGTGTGCCACCATCCTGCCAGCCACAATAACCAGGAAGGACAACAACTTGGACCTGAATGTCTCAAAGACCAAGGAGATGGTGGTAGACTTCAGGAGGGAGAAGCAGAGGATCCACTACACACCACTCACGATCTACGGGGCCACGGTGGAGCAAGTGAGTAGCTACAGGTCCTTGGAGTTCACATCTTCGAGGACCTGTCATGGTCTTCGTAATATATTACTACATACTGTACCTTTAAATGATGCTGAATTATTGAACAAACAACAGATTTCTTGTTTCTTACTGCTATACCCCCGCTAGATTGAGAAGGTTTAGAAACTGGTATGTCACTCACTGACCTACTGACTTACTTTTTATTATTTGCATTTAAATCTTACACACCCAACATCTCAGAGTGTATTTTTGTGATATTCTGTGTGAGCAGGGTTGAATGAAAAATAAAAAAATTCCCATCAAAAATGAAAACACCATGCATGGCATTTTGTGCATAATTTGTGCATAATTTGGGTTTTGGCTCCTAGTAAAGCCAACACACCCCTAAAGCACAGTTCAGGTTTGGACAGAAAGTTTCTGTGGCTTTTTGAGTGTTGAAGAGAGAGGATCCTCAGAAGACCTGGATGGGTGATTGACAGTAGAGTAGGTGGGGCTCCCCACAGTCGAATATTCACATCCGGGACAGCTGGATTTGGGAAACAGTGTGCCACCACTGACTTCATCTGAGCCTTCTGGGTGCCTGACTGTTTCATATTGGTGAAAGGCCGAGGGGTTTGTGGGATGGTTGGCAGTGACGTAAATGGTGGACAGTGAAGTTCCTGATTGTGGCTCCTGAGTGAGTTCCTTTATGTCCTCATAGACATGAAGGCCCTAGCAGGGAAAAATGAAAGATACAGTTTGAATAATGTCTGGATAGGGGAACCTCCACATAGAAGTAGTATGTACTAGAGTAAAAACAAAATATAACTCGATATTGAGTGGACATTTTAACCTTAAGTATTACAAGTGCACACATTAAACCCAGGGACCTGATATTATCAACATCTGGTAAAAGCCTAATATGATAACCCAAAACACTGGGACATCTAGTGTCATGTGTGTGTCAGTGGTGTGTTGCTCAATTTTGTCCCCCCTATCCACATATGTATAAACATACACCAACCTGTTCAGTGTTCCCAGCAACTGCTTTTTTTGAAGGCAAAAATCCTGGGCATGCATAACACAGGAGTGAGAGGGAGAGAGGGAAGGGAACAAAAAAAATTAGTAAATTAAACAAACAGAAGAGGAAAGAGTACATTCATTTCAACATCTTTCATCAAATTATAGTACGGCTGCGACTCTATTTAACCCAACCACTGCCAACAACCTACCAGGGAAGAATTGATCAAGTTGCCACTATTGGGAAAATTGCTGTCATTTGATACCATTAAAAGGCAACCATTCTGCGTCCATGACAACCACATGCTACCTTCCAGGCATGAAACAAGACACGAAATTACGCAATGGAAAATGCTATGTGCATCAACTGTAAACCAGTCTATATTTACTCTTTTTGCATTTTTTTGTGACTCACGCTGCAGCCAGCCCACTCACAGTAAAAAAAAAAAAAGAAAAAAAAGAAATGACATCCTTAAAAGTATGACAGAGGAAGTGTGAGTGTGCATGCATCACATTAGTGGGAGGATTTCATATTGTGCAAACTGGTGATGAAATCAAAATATTCAAGCATCTGTGATGAAATGACTGGTGAACTGTCCAGAGTGTTTCCCTGCCTTCTGCCCAATGCATGCTGGGATAGGAATAAGTGGTTATAGCAAACTGATGGATGGATGGATGGATGGATGGAATGTCTTACGTTTGCAGATGAAGACCAGCACAAGCAGCAACAGCACAGCCACACAGAGAGCCACGATAATGAAAACATGTTCCTGAGGGCCGTCTGCAAGACAAAACCACACAAGGACGTCCAGAATGGTTTTAATACACAACCATCACCACACATTAACATTCAGAACCGTCTGTGCCATGGCACAATGAGCTTGTCAATCTTAGTTCTATTGCTGGGACAGTTTCACTTTCATAACCCCATGTTTCACAGTCTTCACTTCTGAAATTCAAATCTACTCTGAGTCACTAGAAATTACAAATAATAATAGATGTCTGTTCACAGTCTGTTATTTGTTTAATCTTAGTTTATTTGTATATGTGTGCATGTATATACTTTTCAAACAAATTCAATAAATAAATATTAGTTATCACAGAATCATAGGGCTGCATTCTCCTTGAGAATCCTTAATTCAGAATTGATAAAATAAACAAAATGGAAATCTTGACAAAATGTCTGCTTTTGCAAAATAACCTTAGAGTTCATTTTGGCTGTTATGGATTTAAGCTAACAGTCACATTTTCTTACCAGGACTGTCCCCAGAAGGTGATGACATCAGAGGGGGGGTTGTCGGTGTGGTCGGATTGGTTCGTGACACTGAAAACAGACAGCAGTTAGCAATTTTTAAAATAGTTCTGTGGTTAAGGGGTTTGACTCAACAGTACCCTGTAACTGCAGCACATCCATCTGAAACTGTTAACATAGCTGTTAGGTGTTTGGCATGGAAAAAATGGTCTAAGCAGAAGGAACCAGGGAAACCACAAGGTGGTTTAGTTTACGCAGAATCGGTGACAGGCATTGGCAGAAGTGCACGGTACAGAAATGAGCAAACAATTATATCATTTTTAATAAACAGAAAGTGAGCAATGAGAGCACATTTATACTGAGTGGATATTTCAAGCACCACAGTTTCACAAAATTTTGTGAAATGAGCACAACTCAGAAATGCAGATTATGTGTTTTGGACATGAATAATGTGAAGATGAGTGGTTTCATAAATTACTAATTATGTGTTATCACTTTCCTTTGTCTTATTAGAGTTAGGGTTGTCTTTCAGAGGCTATCAAGATGCTACATTTCATTTCTTTGTGCTCTGTGCTAGTTTAATATAATTTTCACTGTAATTTGCTTCTCAAGCATGCTCATTTTCATTACTCCTCTCTCCTGAGCTGTAAACCGAACGATGGTTAACTTTATATGTTTCATATCTTTAATGGTAACCAGGAAGAAACTTTATTTTCATGCAATCAATCATTTTATAGGGAGAATCCTCTTTTTTTCTTTTTCTTTCTTTCTTTCTTTCTTTCTTTCTTTCTTTCCTTCTTTCTTTCTTTCTACACAGTGACATCCTGAAGCGATGCTTCTGAACCAGGGGTGTCAACAATTAACACGTTAACTGTTGCAGGGACTGAACCCACCTCAGTTTATTTGCTAAATCCATCAAACAGCCTTTGAGAATCAGAACGAGGTTGAGATTACATCCAAAACAAAGTAACATGGCAACTCACCTACAGTCAGCAGGAGTCTGTTGAAGAATGGATTGTTGTGTTCTTTGTCAGTGCTTTCTGCACCACACCAGTATGTCCCGGTATCGTTTAGGCTTAGTTCTCTTATCCATATTGTGATGTTTCCTTTTCGTTCATCCGTCATGAAAAACTTGGTACCGTTCTGACCGGTCCTTACCACACGCTGACATGTGGATGGATCTTCTCCCTTACAGATGAACCTCTTTATTGGAGGACTGTTTGAATAGCTACACCAGTAACTTTGATCCTCTCCAACAAACCAGGACCTTTTAAACGTTTTAATTCCTATAGATAGATAGATAGATAGATCAGTATGAATCCATGCATTCTTCCAAGTATAATGCTGTTGTCATACAAAAAGCACAGCTCTTATTGGCATCTGTGTAGTTTATAAAATGTACAAAGGGGTTTAATAAGGTTCACAAGATCACAGTGTCAAAGCATCATAAATCACCATTTGAATATCTGTCAATTACATTCAATTATTATACACTTATTATGCATTTTCTGACATGAAGGTTGATTTTGGTTTTCTTTTTTGGGCAGTGACAAGTTTGAAAAGTGCATTGGGAAACATTTGAGACTCACCCACACAGTATTTCTCACTTTTCATCATTCGTATGTACAGTATGTATTGTATATGTAGGGTTAAATCGCTACACTGCTATGGGTGTTTTTGAGGCCAATAGTAGTCTTTAATTAAGTATCATTGGTATCAGTATCATCCACTGCTGGTTATAACTGAGGTTCTTCTCTCACCACAGCACATAATGTTTTTTTTGTAATTATCCATTAAAAGAGCTGCTAATCCTGGGGGGAAAAAATGACTAGTCTGGGCTTTAGTGTCCATTGATGGTCTAAATGCTGGTTCAGAAGCTGCTTGGTTGTTTAAAGATCTTGAATATTGGATATCAGTAACTTATCAAAATATTAAAATACTGATACTGGTTGTGCTGGATTTTAATATCCTCATATTAGTCAAACCCTAATTGGATGTATCAGTAAATAAACAAATTGTAACCTGTGAAAAGTTCAGAGTGTGTTACTCACCATCAACTAGCAGGTAGACTTTCTTGAGCATATTTCTTTTCCCTGACCCTCTCTTCCATCCACACTGGTAGAAACCAGAATCCCCGTTATTCAAGTTACTGATGGACAGGTTGAAGCTGCTCTTGTTGAATGATAGAGAGAATCTCTCTTCTGGCTGAGTGGATTTTGTTGATAAAATTCCATTTTCCATTCCAATTTCCTTACAGTGAGATCCATCGCCTCTGCAGAAGAACCTGGCCTCAGACACATGCTTTGGACTGTTACATGTGATAGTGGTTCTCGCGCTTTGATACGCAGTTTGAATGAATAATTTTTGGCAGTCATCATCTGCAAATTAAATTTAAAAAGAAGTATTTCAATTAAGCGCACTGTAATAGTGTTAACACACAATGAAAATCTATATATAATGTATGATTTATAGCAGACTGACTTATGAAAGTCTTGTGATATGCTTCACAAGAGGTCAACTGTTCTATATGTGGAATATTTATTCATAAAGGCTCCTGGGAATAAATACTGTATGATTTGGAAAAATGGCAACATGCTTTGTTTGTATGATACCTGTTTGTTTAGAGATATATTTGAAATAAACAAGCTCTATTGTGATATAGGCCTATTTTGTTTTATATATTTATATTTTTAATTGGCCCTGTAAACTTGTCCTGTTAACTGGCATTCTTGTTTTTTTTTTGTTTTTTTTCTCATGTCTTCCAGGATTTTAATCTGTCATCTATGTACAACACTTTGTAACTCTGTTTTGAAAGGTATTATTATTATTATTAGTAGTAGTATTTTTATTTTTTATTTAGCATTAGCATTAGCATTACTGATGTGACTTGTTGGATGTGGTCTAGGCCTCTAGAATGCATGCACCTAAAATCAATCAAAATTGATGTATTGTTACATATTAAGGGTCTAAGCATTATATTCTATAACTATTACTTAAATTTTCTATTACTTATATTGTTGTTATAACTTATACATTCATATTTTATGACATACTAATGCAGTTTAGTATTGTTTATTTACAACACTATTCCATAAGTTAAAACTTAATGAATTCATACACTGGAATAAACCCATTACAAAGGAATGTGTTACCAAAAATCATGATAAAAGATAAGATAAAGATAAAAATAAATCTCTACTTGTGTTTCTGGATCATGAATGAAAGTGAATGTCTCTTACCTTCTACATCCAGTTTCACAGTGTGCCTGGGTGAGTTCTGTTGTTGATTAAATCCACACCAGTAGTTGCCCTCATCATCTTTTTGAAGCTGTCTGATGATCACTCTGAGGTTTTTCTCTTTTGTATCATAGAAAATAGCATATTTACTGTTGTTTTCCCACATGTCCTTCTTTTGAGTTCTTATAAGTTGGCACTTATCCTTGTGACCCTTGGCTCTGCATAACTGTATTTCTGTTTCATTTTGTGGAGCTTGTTCTGGACATGTGCAGTTGAAAATGACCGATCCTCCTTGGCATCCCTCCACTTCAGAGGAGGCCACACAGCCTGTCAGTCAGACAGAGAGAAAAGACAATTCTGAGCTGATTCACAGCAAAACAAACACCTGTCATGACCTGAAAACAGGTTTAGTCACTGTCCTGTTAGATCAGATGGAGATAGAGAGTTGCTAATTGGACATACAAAAACTTTTAAGTACTACTTTGTTGGTTTGAGTTAGTGAGTTGTAGTATATAATATATTGTAATAATCTCTTTACCTGTCATCAGTGAGAGGATGAGTATGAGAAGGTTCTTCATCTTGTCGGTCTTGGTCAGATTATGTAACTCTGGTGCAGTTGTTTAAATCAGTTTTCTCTGGTTAGGTGATCTCTCCACAGCTGGTTGGTATCTCGCGTCTGTACAGCAGCATTTCCTGATGTTTTTTTTATGATGTAGAAACTAACCCTCCTTCCTTTTTCTCTGTTCTTTGACTCGGTCTTATATCCTTCCCCTTTTTGCTTTGTTTCGTGCTATTCTGGTCATCACACAGTCAATAGAAATAAATGGATGAGAGAGAAAGTAAAAAAAAAAAAACATGGGTGACACTCTCTGAAAACACACTATAATCATTAGTCAGGTATTAATGAACCCTTCAGCATCTTACCTACAGAAATGGATGCAGCCTCATTAGAATTTCCACTTTCTACTAAAAATTCAATAAATAAATATTTTTCTGCACAGCTTCTCAGCTCAAACTGAGTGAATGGGGGAATAAATTCATAGCTGGAGACATAAAATTTATTAGTCCAATGGATGAAGTTTGTGGAAATTTCTTTCCCAACTACTAGAGGGCACCGTACTTCCATGTATGGTGTGTCTGTGTGTAAAGCCATGGTGAGTCAGGACACTGAGCTGTTCACTGTTGATGAGTTGTTCTTTAATACATGATAATATCATCACCTTTACATAGCAGAGATAGAGCTATCAGGATATGATGCACAGGCCCATGTTCTGCACTCCCAACAGGACAAAACAACAGGAAACTGACGCCAGGGTGGTTTCATGGTAAATAAATTAGTGACTGTCAATCCTGATCTCCAAGACAACAGAGTGATAGTTTTCTATCTTTCCAGATAGTTAATTTAAGTTACTTGCATTCATACTGGGGGACTAGAATGAGCCAGGCCTGAGAACCACTGGTTTAGATAGTATAATCATTTGTTTTCATTGGCTGGACATATTACAGGGCATGATGCTTGATTACAATTTTTGCTTAAATATTTTTGTTCTCTGTTCTCATTCATGTTTGAAAAGTGACCCATATGGAGCTTCAGTAAGAAGTGACTGCACAAATGAACAATTATGTGAAACAGTAAATCATGAAAGCTGGTGAAAGTAAATCATCTAAATTTACAGTGGAAGGAGAAATGATTTGCAGATCATTCTGTTAGGACAGAACTAGAACATACTGCACTTGTCCATACACACTACGCATATTTCCATCTGAGGAAGAATGAGAAGAGACTTAAGCACTGAGTGAATTTATTATCTTACTAGCCATCAGAGAATGTAATCATGGTTTATGTGCTGGTAATAAAGTGCTTCCCAATGATCCATTCAACCCCATAAGCTTGCGACAGTAGTGTTCCCATGGCAGCCATGTTGAATTTACATCACACAAGGGTGGGGAACTCCCTGGAGGACTGGCATATAAAGCTAGCATTACCTGAACACATAAAAGACTTTATAAAAGATACTTAACAGTTATCAACTTGGCTTTCACCCTTAGGAACAGCTGCTTCTTTCAGTTTACTAAGTTAATTTAGTGGGCTTACTAGGCAGCTACTAGCTAGCTATTTGCCTGGGCTCTGGTAGCTAGCTACAGTGGGTATATCTCCTTAAAATATAAGTCTATACACTTTTTCACAGCAGCCATTTTGACATAAAATAGCAGGTACACAGGTAAATTAGTAACACAGTAACTAATGACATTAATGAAAGTTCCATTTTCACCTCTGTATGTCCACTGGTTCAGTTCCAATGGGTGGCATTTTGTGTTAGCTTGTAACATTTGTGTATTGCTCTACACTTAAATGGAACAGAACCTTCATTAATGTTGTTAGTAACACCTGTTGCTGTTTCAGGTCAAAATGGCTGCTGTGAAAAGAGTCTATTGCCAGCTTTTTCTAACAGTGATAGTGATATATAAGGGTAAGTCGGATATATAGTCGGATATATATATACATACATATAAAACATAAAGCAATAAAGGCAATCATACCTTTTTATTTTAAGCTCCAAGAGCAAATCTTGAGCATACTGTTACATTTAATTGTGTTTTATGTCTGTATGTCTTTTGTTTTATTTCTTTTGTGAAGCACTTTGTGACGTTTCTGCTCTCGAAAGGTGCTATATAAATAAAGTTACTTACTTACATATTTTTTGAAACACACTACATTTCTCAATTTTAAAGGAATACTCAAATACAATGTTTTGGGCATGTGTGTTCATGTCTTGGAAAAAAAAAATAAATTGAAAGTCATTTTAGGAGAAGTTAGATGGTAGGAAGTATAACTGCTGAACACGGTTCCTATCTAATCTACCATCTAACTTCTCCTAAAACAACTCGTTTTTAAAAAGAATTTTTACAAGACGTGTATTTCAAATACATGACAGATTGTGTAAATAAGACAGCTTGCTGCATGACGAAACACGAAATACTACCCACAGGAACTGAACCAGTGGACGTACAGAGGTGAAAATGTTATCCAACATCTTGTCTCAGTCTGGGTAAGTCGGAAAAAGGGTATTTTCCCCTAAATGTTGGAGTATTCCTTTAACTGTAGGAGTGAACATATGTGCCTTCAGAAATGGGATTTCAGCTGCATCCAGCAGCTAACAGGTGTGACTGTCAAGCAGGGCATTGCTGTAAAACAGTAGGTGTGCATGAATAGAGAATAAAAAAGGTTGCTGAAGAAACCATTAAGGGAGCATCCCACAGTGTGCGGGTAACAGAAAGCCCTCACGATGACCTCAGCACACATGATCAGGTTGATTGTGTTGAAACCCACAATTTAAAGCCACCTTTCACAACTAATAACATGGATCATTTTTCCTGACAGTCCTCTCTGAGTATTTTGGCAGTGTATATTGGGAGGGACACTCGCCTTATTTCACAAATCACTAATGGTTTTTGGCCGATGCCGTGGGTTTGGAGTGTGATAACGTGTGCCATTCGCTCCAAGTGAAACATGGAACAATGCTTGACTGTGTGTTTATGGTTTATGAGTGTGTTTGCAATCGGCGTGAAGGCCAGCTCATCTGGAAAGAAAATACAGATAAGATAGAGATTTTATAAGGTTAGGGCGCCTTAGCCAGAACAGGGAACCCGTACACACTCACACGGGCAAATGGATGTACACACGCAAGCATGCACCTACACATACATACAAGCATTCATGGAAACTCTCTCGCCTTTCTTGTCCCTCTCTCTCTCTTTCTCTCTCGCTCACACACACACACACAGAGCTGACTGATGTTTATAAAGACTTTATACTGCGATTTACTACCTGCTGGTGAGATTTAAAAAGACAATTTTGAGTGTCTACTACAGTAGATTCATGAACTGCAAATGCTGGAAATGGGTTTCTTCTGTAGTGATGGGTGGACTGATTCTTTTCACATAATCGGTTCCTCCGAGTTGATACATCTAAATGTATCGAACCTGAGGAGTTTTGATACCTTTTGCAAAATATGCCGTCATTTTCTCCGTGACTTTCTGTTATAGTACATCCATGTTCGTCAGCTAGTGCTGCCTGCCCCGCAAAACTTCTCTTCAGTGTATTATTAGCAGTCATCATGTAGAAGTTTACATTAATAAAGATAATTTTTTTTATTTAATTTTTTTAATTTTTTATTAATTTTGATGCACTGATTCAGTATCCCACTTGTATGTAGTCAGGCTATGTAAGCTCAATATGATTTTACAGAAATGGCAACGATCTGTTGTTCTCTTGGAGGGGCAAGTAGCAGATGTCTGTTCAGTTTAACCTGCCGACTGTCAGATTCAATCAGTCCTCACCTCAAAGTTGGGGTTGACAAGATATTTGAACAGTGTGGATCCTTTTTATCTAATGAGGTAAATGAGATTTTGAAAATGATCTCTTCAAATAATACACATCATCCATTTTCTCAATGCTTCCTCCTGTCCTGTGTAAAAGCACATGATGGCCAAAGGGGATGGCGACATTTGCACAATTTACATTACAAGACAGGTACAAAAAAAAAAAAAAAAAAAAAAAGGAACAGTGTCAGGTTAGTAGGCCATGATTTTTGTGGTGTGTTGGAGAGTGTAACCACTTTACTGTGAGGTTTGATTGATGAGGGTTAATGTTACCCTGCAGTTAGGGGAGTTAGACTGTTTACTTAGGGATTTAAAAGCCTGTCAGTAACCGCTGGCTACAGGATGACCTCCTGCAGATTCCACTGTATAACTGTCAAACACGCTCGCTCGCTCGCTCGCCCACTGGTCCAAACGCAGCGATTGATTGGCCCACACCACCAGCAGCTATCCCTTCCAAACATCAGGCCCGTGAGCTGATTCTTTTCAAACCCTTATTTCACTTTGGAAATGCAGTTAAAACAGTTGATAAGCCTCCTTTGTTGAATCCTTTTTACATTAATAGAGCGATCTGTGTATCTATATCATTAATTCCCCAGCTGACCCTGTTAATCTTCATAGCCGCTCCTTATCGGGTTTGAATTATTTTTGTGATACAGTGAGAATGAAGAAGATAACACAGCATAAACATAATCATCACTAATGGTGGGAAATCTTCCTCCGTTTATGCCAAGCTTTTCAAATATCTGCAAGGTTGAAGCCTTTTTGGAGATACAACAATATCTTTTTTCTTTTTTTTACAAAAAAATAATAATTAAGTGTTTCTACTCCCTCTCTGAAAGCATTCCTGTCTCCTTTTCATTCCTTTGCCAAAAACACTTGATGAGGTGATTAGTTTGCACACTACTGTACATAAACTAGAAGACATTTTGATGAAATAAAACAGATTATCTCATCAAAAGCACAGAGTATACCTGACCTAAACCCAGCAAAATTCATTATTATTTGAGTAGAGCTGTACATGTAAATGCATATAATATATATAGTTTATTTTTTGTTGTTGTTGTTGTTGTTGTTTATTTTTGTTTTTTCCCAGCAAGGCCCCAGTAATGCTTAAAAGGAAAAAAAAAAAAAACAGATCCTCTTACACTGTTAAATATCAAGTTTTTTTTGTTATGAT
>OMKZ01037678.1:10478-20958 GCA_900302535.1 Neoniphon sammara | reverse complement strand
TTACATTACGAATGATTTCAAAATGCATTTAGGTATGTGGATCTTTTTTTTTTGGTTTGCTTGTCATCCGTACACTGTGCTCTATCCTGTCAAATTGTGGAATAAGCTATCACTTACAAATGGTGTTTGGATCCTGTTCCTTGTGTTTAAAAAAAAATCTATCACCACAATCCCACCAGTGGAAAACGCAGATGGTGCCCTTGCAGTGAGTTCACAAATAATTGACATTTTCCAATGCAAGAAAAGTGCAAAAGGTCAAATGGGGTGGTACAAAAGGGTTGAGTATGGAGTCCCTGATCCTTGGTGCTTCACCTAATGACCGTTCAGATGGATGGAGGTCTGATGCTGAAATGTGGAGATAAGGATGCTGCTGAAAGACACCAGAAGATAATTATTTTAAAGACAGTCCTATTGGCAGAGGAGTCTTTTTTTTGTCACTTTCAAAGATGCGGATTTGGTTGCACATTGGTTTCAAAGTTGTCAACCCTAAAACAGACCATGCCACTGTAGTATTTTCAATATCGGGCCTTAAAGGTTTGAATTTAGACATTTAAAGATTTTTTTCCCACTCTAAGATTTAGTCAAAGATTACATTGAGCTAGATGATGCATTTGAAATCATCATACGGATTTTTTCAATATCTATGTATCATGATATGCAAGATCACATTAAGTATTCAAACTGAGGATCATGACAGTGATGTTAAGTGTGATCTCAAACAAGATAATATTCTCTAAAATGTTTAATGCATTTTTAAATAGAATTACCTTATTATCAATTTAGACACCAGAACTTTGTATCACACTATCACCATGATTTGCTATGATATGAAGACAGTAAGTGATATTAATGTCCAGCCCTGCGATTATTGTCAAATGAAACTTGTCCAGTGATTTGTGCTTAACAGACATGCTTTGAATGAACACAGCTCATCCAATCAGTTCTAATATTTTGGAAGTTAACATTTCTATTTCTGTGACCTTGTTTGCTGGATTTTACAATTGTATGGAAAAATCAATAGATTGTAGCATATAGGTTAAATTAAATGTCAATACTGTTTTAAACATTGACCATTGAAAATGTTGATCCACAGTGTTTCTTGTAACGGCCCATTGTCCCCTAAGCTAGATAGATTTATGATGGAAATTGATGCTTTCGAGGCTTTTTAAAAAATACACAACCAAATCATACTGATGTTTGAAATGAGTTTTGAAGTTGACTCCACATCATACTTAAATAAATAGATGTTATTTTTTCTTGTTGAGGCTACAATTTTAAGTATTTTAATTATGGATCTTTAATAGCTGGGCTAATTGATGGAAAATGCTCAACATTAACATTTTGGAGTGATCATATGCAAACGCTATAGCAATAGTGGGAGTATTCACAGCTTCAAAATTTTCAGTTCTTTCTCCCTGTCAAATATTTGTTAGTCTTTCAAAGAAATCTGTCATTCAATTTAAATGTGAAGCAAGGACAGATTAAGACATGATTATGGTGAAAGATGCTATTTTCTGATAATGAATTGTGCAACTGCTGTCGTAATAGTTGGATGATAAGAGATGTCTAAACCAGCTTTGACTCAGAGCTTTATCAAGTTACCACATACTGTCACGATGTACTGATGTCATTACCTCAAGCGTGACTTTCTGCTTGTTCTGTAGCACGCCCAGTGGTGTTTTTGGGGTCCCTTAGCATTAGAACCTCACTGAGGTCATCTGCTATGGGTAAGCAAGTCTCTGTTGGGTCGTGGTGCACTTTTGTTTTCCAGTGCTATTGTGCTATAATCAAATCGATGTTCATGCAAGTTCTCTGTGCGAAAGTTTGGAAAGTTCATAATAAGTTGTCTGTTTTCTACAAATACTGTCGCGTTATGCTAGGTTTCCTCACTATCGACCTTGCTGTAGTTATTGTGACCCATGTGTCTTCTTGCATTCAGCTGTCAAAGTATTGAAAATAGTACAGGGCTTGCACTACTTTATCTGATCACTTCCTTTTGCACAATACAGGCTGACCAACTTTGTGTAGATCTACCTCTACTGGTGCACAGTACAGTATGTTTGATGTAACCTTGACTTTTACTATCTAGGTGGTCACTCCCATGTAAACTGAAAAGGTAGTTATGCATTGTTTTTAATTCTTGAAAGTCATCACTGTTTGTTGGTTAATTATAGGTGCTGACAACATTATATACAACCCCTTAATTTGGTATCGCTGTCTGGCAGTACTGTCAGTGAGTACAAGTTGAAAGAGACTTGATGCTTATCATGTTGGTGGAAAATGTGGCCTGATATGATGAAGCAAAATATGAACCTAGATATGACCACCATGTGAAATTGACTAATGTGAGTTGCTTTCCAATAAAACATTTTTGACATTTTCATGGAAACTACTGTGTTGAAATGAACTGACTCATGTTACCATACCTTTCTATTTAAATAACGTTCCAGTGCACACAGTATTATCAAGGACAGCTTTATGCTTACATTAACATCATAACATTTTCAAAATGAGCACTGCGGAAAAAGCTATTCTGAATGAATAAACAAGTTTTTCTCATAGAAAAAAAGCTTATCCCTCTTCAGTGTAGGGGTTATAAAAAGTCTGACATATGCCATTGCTGGTTGGTCGACACCTTCCTGTCCCATAAATACAAAGTGCCTTCCATTCTTTTGGGTCATTTTGCCTTGAGGCTTTTTCTTTAGTACAATGCCCAGCTCTATAGTTTTTAAAATTTTGGAAAGCACACAAAAATCCACAGTTGCATAACAACCCATATCTAACAGTATTTCATTTCGCTGTGGAGCTGCATGACGAGGAGCTCTGTGTTTCCTGTTATCTGCCATGTCTGTCTGAGGAAGGGCTGACTTCTTCATCAGCATAGCCACTGCTGTCTGACTGCATGCTATCGCCCCGGACCACCACACCTACACAAGGACACAAACACACAGTCAGCTTACAAGCCTTACCGATGCACAAATGCACCTGCAGCCTGACCTGAATACATACAAACACAAATACACACACATATGTATGTATGGTCTCACTTAACAAACACACCTGCACATTGACCTGTATATATGAGCTTGCAAGAACCAGAAACCCCCTTCCTTTATAAATGTTCATGCACACACAACATAAACATAAATATGTATCAACTACAAACCACCATTCTTTATGTGTCACATATGACCCCAAAACAAGACCTGCACTAGTAAAATATTCCAGCTCACTGACAAATCCTCTGCACAAATTTTTTTCATTTTCACTTTTTCACTCAGCAAACATTCTTTAAAGAAAATGTGATATTCTTTGTGGTGACTGACACCCTATTCTTCACACATTCACAAGAGCTTAAAAAAGGGTGGAGACTGTTTTTGGTGTGAATGGAGTCAGCAATGTGTTGGCCACACCAACTCCACCAATCAGTATATTTTAAAGACACTGTAAACTGGAAACTGTTCCCATAAAATAAAGCTGCACGGTGCCAAAAATACAGTTCAAGCTACTGGATCTGAGCTGCTGCTGAAGGAAAGCCACAAATATAACAGTATGTTACAGTCAAACTGTAGTCCAGTATTAAATTTACCTTTCTGTTGATGTTTTGTGGACAATGGCAGGGCTCCTGTAGTTTCTGACTGTCCAAAATCTTCCTCTCCTGCACTATGCACCTATTGAGAAAAATGTGGAATTAGGTAATATTGCATGTTTGCTTGTTTGTATGACATAGTGTATATGTCTGTCTCCACTCCAGGGCTGGGTGACATATCAATATTGTATCAATACCATTATATGAGAGTAAATCTGGGATTTTGGATATAATATGATTTGGCGTGTGTTGTCTTTTCCTGGTTTTAAAGGCTGGATTACAGTAAAGGGTTGTAATTTTCTGAACTGATTAGACTGTTGTAGCTGTTATATTATTTGCCTTTACTTGATCATCATATCCACATTACTCCTGTGTGTAAATATCTTATGAAATCACCAATAGTCATTCCTAGAATATCATCATAATATCAATATCGAGATATTCAGTCAAAGATATCATATTTGATTTTCGCCATATCGCCCCGCCCTGGATATACAGTATTGTGTATGCATGTGTAACACAACAGGCATATTAGCATACCTCCTCCAGCTCAAAGGAGTTAACAGGTTGGAGGTTATTGGAGAAATGTCCAAGAGTCTGATGTTTCAGCGGGTTCAGGTAGAGGCCGCTCCCCTTGCTAAATGACTGCTGACAGGCCTGGACAGATCGGGCAGATGGACTATCGATGGAATCTGGTGCGTTTGAGGAAGAGGCAGACACATCATCACCCTCCCAACCAGTCACGGTGATACAATATGGGGTGTATGTACCGCTGGAAGGCCCCACCTGTCTGCTGTCCCCTGAACAGGCATCTCCTGAGCCTGAACGAGAGTCTTTCTCAGCGGTTGGGTTCACAGCACTCTTGTCTGCTAACTGTCCAGTGGATGTGTGCGGTCCCAGTGACCCAGACCTTGATCGATCAGGAGTTCTCTGCTTCTCGGAGGAGATATGAGGTAAACTGTTTGATTCAACAGTGTGTGTCTGTTGACAGCAGAAAGGCGCCTGGTGTATGCTCTCGACTATCTGAGGGCAGATTACATCATAGGTAACCTTGGCAACAGGGATCAAATCGCCTGGCCTTGTGTTGTTATTTTGAGCCGTCTCATACATCAAACTTTGAGTTAAGCCACAGCCCAGCTCTGGCTGACATGGGGGACACTGATGACCCATTTCTGTCACAGTTTGCCCTGATAATGATGACACTAAGCTGTGAGTCCTGCTGTCAAGGTCGGCTGGTTTGACTCTGTTCCCATCAGCCTCAACCATATCAGTTTGTTTACTGTCCGGCATCTCCTTATGACAGACTTTATCATCATGTTGGAGTGTGTTTATGTCCACAGCGGTCTGCTGCATTTGCTCCTCTAGCCCAGTGTTACAGGTTTTATCACCATCGCTGATTGGACTAATACCCACAGCTGGATTGTATTCTGCCATATCCAGTTTCTTGGAAGCCCCCGTCTTGGTTTTCTCCAAGACTACACCCACAAGATCAGGGAGGCTGGACCTTTTCCTGGGCGAGGGCTGTGGAGAGGTGGAGTCTGACCCACGAGGAGAGCCGGTGTAGAGGCACATCTTGGACACGGTGTCCTTGAGCCTCTCCACCGGGGAGCGCGGCTCACTGCGGACACTGTTCCTGAAGCGGCCGATCCTCTCCACAGGAGAGGGGGAGAAGGAGAATTCTGGCGGGGCCAGTTTCTGGAGAGGGGTACGAGACACATGGGAGTAGAGGGAGTACAGTGCATTGGCCATTGCTGTGAGCACCTCCACCTGTCTGAAACGACCTGTGGAAAGAATAAAAAGTGAATCAATACAACAGATAGAATGCTCATTTTGTCGGACTTAATACCAACAAGTGCCACAGATGGACTTCAATTATTTTGATCATTGATTTGACAAATTAATACTTCATAGAGATATTAGGTGTAGTACAATTTGCTGGTGGTCTTACTGGCTAGAGAGAGGTTGGGGTCCTCCTCTCGTATCCGCCGGAGCTGTGACTCCAGGAAGAGGCGGAAGTTGATGCCCTGCAGCTGGGAGGGGAAGGTGAGGAAGCGGGTGGGGATACGCGCAGTGGCCTGTGGTACATCACAGCCAAAACCCAGCTGGTACAGAGTCTCCTCTGCATCCTCCGAGCACATCTGCAGGACCTCGGAGACACTAGTGGATGTGTGTGGATGTGGGAGAGAGAGAGAAATTTAAGTTGCAAGTCCATTGGTCTAGTAAAAGTGCAATTTCAAGTGCTTTTGTTAAAGGAGGTGAGCTGAGTTTGCTAGCTCAATCTTGTCCGGCAAGTTACTGTAAAGACCTGATGTAGAAAGCTTGATTAGCCTTCACCTATAGACCTATAATACAACCCTTGAATGTGCTGAAAACTCACGTTGATGTAGTTTTACTGGTGGAGGAGGAGAGGCAGCTGGAGGCCATGCTGTGGCCCATGTTCAGTGATGGCAGACTCAGTTCCTGACGAGGTGTACTACAGACACAAGCAAGACAAAGGTACATTTGAAAGCTCAGAATGCAAACTGAGTATAAGTAACATAAGTAAGTATAAGTAACATAGTATGTGTTATATAGACTTGACATATTAGTCTCAATGGTCTCAAATGCAACACCTCAAATATGACAAAACCAACAAGTGGCGAATGTAGCTCAAGTTGAACATCACAGTACTCTAAACAAGGACTCTCCAAATACCTACAAAGTGGTGGGCAGGACCAATCAGCTGACAAGAAAACTCAAAGCCTTATACTGTTTCTGCTTGAAGAAAGTGATTAACAAAGGGTTTTTGTACATCAAAACTTGATGACGTCAGAGCAATTTACTGTACTATACTATAGAGTATTTTCCATGGGAATAGCGTGACACAAGTACATTTTTACTAATCTGTTCATCATGGGTTGAGGAGGAGCCCGGGCCTGGTGTATCTGCTGGTGTATCTGCTGTTTCGTGGTTTGGGTGGAGGAGGCAGTTGGAGGCTTTATGGTCAACACAGGATGGGAGCGGGAGGAAAAGAACAGTCTACTTAAAAGTCAGGGCTTTGACTCTTCTCTACTATTTATTCAGTCAATTCAGGCAGTTGCTTTCACATATTCTTCAGTCTTCATATCCAATCTACAATAAACTAGTGATAAATAAACGCTCTCTCATATGTACCATTTAATCATTTCAACAGAACCACCATTAGTATGCAGTGATTAACTGACTGGAAATGAACTGAAACTAAATCAGCGA
Organism: Neoniphon sammara; assembly: GCA_900302535.1. NCBI lineage: Eukaryota > Metazoa > Chordata > Actinopteri > Holocentriformes > Holocentridae > Neoniphon > Neoniphon sammara. Next base: position 14,138 of record OMKZ01037678.1, on the reverse strand, counting down.
TGCAATATGGATGAGAATTAATAATAATTCAAAGCAACACTCTTGTTGTTTTATTCTGTTGTTAATAGCTATGACATAATAGTTGCTACTCACCCTAATTTGGATGGAATTTTTCCAACATTTAATGCAGAAGCTGTAACACAGAGCAAAGTTCACCGTTGAAGAGGTGCTGATAAATATATGTCTCTTATTTTCAGTTTACGTGTGAGGGTGTGCACATGAAATTTGACTTAAAGCAAGAAAGTCTTACGCTGATGCAGACTAGTAACTATTCAGACAACTTAGGAATAAATACACAGTTGCAAACAAAACAGCCAAGAATGATTTCTATGAGAGTGAAACAACAAAAAACCTGAATGATCTGAAAAAGTTTTGGAAATCAGTAAGTCCGTTAATAGTACCCAGACTGCACCAAAACTTCCTCCTTGTATTGTTAAGTCTGAAGTTATCGTTGATAAGGTTAAAATTATCCAATGTAATTGTGTAATAATTGTGTAATTGTGTAATAATCCAATGTAATAAGCATTTTATTGTCTCCAACTCATTGTTTGAGTCGTGGCATAATGTGGGCAGCATTATGGTGATGTCTTATAAATGTTTTCCCCTTTGAAGTCTTTAAATCCTCTAGACACTGTTTACCATGGTGCTTTAAGGTTCATAACAAATAGCAGAGCTTTTCCTCATCATTGTGCCTTGTATGCTCATGCAGGATCGACTTCACTAACTTGTTGTAGGCTACAGCATTGGTTTATCCTGGTATATAAGGCTTTAGATTTCTTCCCTTTTATTTGTCTCAATACATGCAACACAAGAGATCTGCTTCTACAAGATCTGCTTCTTAAAAATACGGTCACTTGTCACTTTAGGAGAATTTAAGTCGATTCTTCCTCCAGTGTGTAAATGTTTTACATTGTGTTTTCTATTGCTTTTATGATAGAAATTCATAGGTCCTGAAATTTCCTTTAATTATTGTATTTTTGTATAAAATGCTTAATGTGCATGAATATTGTCTAATTTTAGTAACTGTGCGGCTGTCTTGGCCAGGACCCTCTTCAAAAGGTGATTTTTAATGTCAGTATTGTTATTCTGATGAAATAAAAGTCAAACAAACAAACATGCAAATGTATGTGTGGGCTTGCACAACTGTGTCCATGTATACACTATGCTTGCCTAATTCTCATAACAAAATTTGCACTGTTGCCCTAGTGGAACTTGAATGAACATGATAACAGCTTCTTTCCAGACATGCTCTCATTTTTGTTTTTTGTATCAGCAGCCCAGTCAGAAGGATTTAGTTTAAGTGAAGAGTTTCCTACAGGTCCACTGACAGAGAGTGAGTACTGGGGTACAGGATGACATTAATCCTGTCAAGCTTAATGGTTTGATTTCTGATGGGGACACCCATTCTAAAAGTGCGTGCACCTATGGGACTACAACACCAATGCAGTTCCTCTGCATGCAAGCATCCTCTTATTCTAAACTATCTGTAGCACTGTAGGTTAATAATATGCAAAAGCAGGTTTGGCAACACATTTACATGGGAAGTGGAAATGTGATGACAGGATTATGATAATGTGATTGCAACCACGAAAATTGCATTTGACCTTCTCACAGTATTTGTCTTTCTCAATAGTCAGTCTATTTAAGTTTGTTTTTCTCTTGAGTGACCACTTACTTACACATATATTACACACACACACATTCTTGCTGCTGTTTCAGCTGCAGATCTCCATTGAAAATGAGATTTTGACTCTCAATGGGAGTTCACCCAGTTTGTGCTAATGCACACAAAGAAAAACATAAGCTGAAGCAGAGATAAAAAAGAAACATCCATGATGCTAACCTCATTTTCCTACAATGCCCTTTCCTGTGTGTGTGCATGTGTGTGTATGTGTGTGTATGTGTGTGTGTGTGTGTGATTGCTCCTGCTCACCATCAGCACCAAGACTTAGATCATCTTCAAAGCTGTTGGCTTTCAGCATAGACTCTAAAGGAAGAGCACACAAAGATAATGTCAAAGCTACAACCTCTAAAGAGACTTCGGTTCCACGCTGATTATATGAAACCCTAAGCCAAATAACAACCACAGTCCATTTTGCCTTTTCAAATGACAGGAGTTTTCAAATCCGTCCATTTTAAGACTAAATTTCCCAGGTTTCAAAATGGATTTTATGTTGCATCTGATTATTCAGCACAAGGCTTCTGTAATGGTTTTCAGTTCAGACTTACCAACACTCAAGTGACCACCGTTTTCTGAGCATGACTCCAACCTGTAAGACATATCCACATATTTGTTGTATGAACATTTACACACACACACACACACACACACACACACACACACATCAAGATGTTCTACTTGAGCTGTATCATTTGCATGCTTGTTCAATAAAACAAGAAGTGCAAATGCATCAGCAGCCTAGTCTGGAGAACAATGGCAGTGCAGTAACATGGCTGCAAATATCGCTTTGATCTATTCCCTAATCAGCTCTTAACAGCCTTCTGAAGGCCGTGACTGAACTTCCTCTTGTGGACAGGCTTGAACGTCAAGTTGGCCTCACACTTCACCAACAGCCCCAAACTGATCTGATAAATGTCTTGTTAAATTCCACGAACCATATTTGTCATGCCACTTCTCTTGGTACACTCTTTCTCAGTAGCGTGAGCCATTTAGAAACTATTATCTCCAATATATCATTAAATAGCGGATCTTTCTTTCCAGGAGTTAAAAAAAAAAGAAATAGTAAATTGTGTCTTTCCATGCTCCTTCCTCTAATCAGTTTCATAACTAAAACAGGGAACTATTATTTCCTACTATTTTATTTGACTGTACTATAATGCATGCTTGCACATCATGGCCTTGACAGCCATCTGTTAAAGTTATTAAACTCTGACAGATCCCCGGAAAGCAGATTTTGTAAAATGTATTTATTTTCTAGGGACTTTATGAAATGTGTACGTATGCCTTTTGTTTTTGAGAAACACGCCACATCTAAGACCATTTTGGAGAAAATATGTTTATGGCTACCTCACAGATACCTCTTCCTGGAACACACCTGACCTCAAGAGAGTTTCCATCTGTTAGCTGCTGTTGCTCATCAAGTTGTTTGTCAAGTTAGTTTCCAGTGACTGACATGTTGCCCTTTAGTGCCTGTGAGAGTCAGCTCTCGAAAGTTACTAACTTGAAAAACCAAAGCCGTGCAGGCTGACTCACCCGCAGCCCAGGAGCCAGCTCTCGATCTTTCCTGTGGAGCATCCTGTGGAAATCACACAACACAAGCTATATAGCAATGTAACTTCAGACACTTATGCTTGTTCTTACACCCTATTTCTATCAGCTGTTTTTCTCACATATACACATAAATAACTTTGAATTTAGAAGAATTATATGATGAGAAATGGGAACTCTTAATTGCAGTACACAATAAAAGCAGCATCTTTTGTCTATTTTTAAACAAACAGATCAAAATTCATCCAAGTATGGACCATTCTTCATCTGGATCACTTCATATTCATATATGTAAGAGTTTCACTCCAAAATTAAGTGTCCATTAAGTGTGCATCAAGTGTGACTAAAAATGACCATTTAAACTTCTGGCATGAAAGCTTAGGACATTATGGGTTTGTGCTAAAGTTATGGCATATCATAACACATTTGCT
>OMKZ01037675.1:0-16852 GCA_900302535.1 Neoniphon sammara | reverse complement strand
CTCCTCCTGTTCTGCTTTGTTTTGCTGGGACCAGATTTCACTTTGTGACACATGGACTTAGTCTGAGCTCCACATCTCCTCCTGCACCTTCTATCAGCTGCCTGTCATTTCCAAGTGTTTTCTTTTTTTTTTACTTTAATTTGAGCGCAAAATGTCTCTCACCGTGGCTGGTAAGTTTCCTTCTATGATGAATCTGCTGAAGCGGACGGGTTTTCTTTTTAAATACGACTTAGTAACTGTTCATGGTTGTTTTTCCTCTTCCAAGACATTTCTGCTTTGTGCTGCTCGTCTGTCTGTTTTCAACACATCTAAGTTTTCTTATTCCTCAGCACAGCATGTATTAATATTAGCACATTTGTATTGTTAATTGTTATAAAGGTTGTGTTGAACAGTATGAAATTGCACTATTCTGTAGGATTTGACAACTGTGTTTTTTAAGGCCAATACTGATATTTTAAAACTGAATTCACCGGTAACCGATACTTTGCAGCGATTTTCGTTACGTATAAATCTAAAAATTTTCATGCTGAAAAAGTCAAAATATTAAGTATTTACCCCAGAATTTGGCTCATTAGTTCTTGTTAAACTGCATGTAGGGCTGGGCTAATATTGGTCTTTTATTAAATAATAGATATCAGCCAATCAGTGCAATAAGTCTATGATATGATGGAGGTTCATCCTGAGCATAGATAGAGAAAAACAGACACTTAACACATTTCTTTGCACATTTCCTTTTTCTTTTAAGTGTTAATGTTCTATGTAGGATAATTCTTCATTTAAATGCAACAGATTCTGGCATAAAGAGCTGCTTACCCTAAAAAAAAAAAAAAAAAGCCATTTTCGGTGGAGAGTTTTAGGAAAAGCTACAGTACGCTTGCTGTTCAGCATGATGTTAATTAAGGCGTTTGTCTTTGAGATGTTTTTAATGAGCTTTTGTAGCAGCAGAACAGGCAGCATTTCTAACAGTCAAAAATACATAGTTCTGGAGTGTTAAAGTTAACAGAGAAAACACTAACCTTACAGCAGCGTTGTCCTTTAACATGGCCTCCTCTGTGTCTCTGCTCAGATCTTAAGGCAGGAGCCATGACAGAGTTCCAGGAGAAGCTCCGTCAGCAGCATGAGAAGTCCATGCACTCAGAGCTGGAGATGCTGCTGAGCACAGGCGGCCCAGCCGAGGCCGAGGTGAGAGAGAGGGGGGGACTTTAGGAAGTCTGAGTGCAGAGCTGAAGCTGTGTGTCCTGCAGAGTGGGATGATATGTCAAAGTTCATTATATTGCGATACAAAAATGTGACAATATGTATCGTGGCTTAGACAAATGCATCGTGATATCAGCCCTATTTTATTCTGCTGTAGTAATCACAAATGAGGCAGTTTCACAAGCTCTGCATGCAAATTGCATTATTTGATGATGACATCAGTTTTAAACTGTGTACATTCTCGTAAGATAATGTTGCTGCTAGAAAGAGTTGTGGCTCTCAGAAATAAACAGAATTCTACACAATCACACTTTGTTGTTATTTAACCTTTATTACATTGTATTGTGAATTTTATCAAATCATATTAACAGATAAGCTTATCCTCCCATCTCTAATATCCTTTGTTCATTTGTATCACATGGGATTCTGTGTTTTAAAAGTGGAAGATCATTTTATTTTATTTTTTTTTAGTTTTTAGTTTAGTTTTTTTAGTTAGTTCACAATTTTTTTGTTCATTTTTTTATTTATTTTTTTTAGTGTTAAGTTCAGATCCAGGCAGCATTAAATGTCTTAAAAAATCTCACAGTTGCTTTTGTGAAAACTGCAGATAGTCTGTAAAACAAAGATCTTCACACATGCAAGATGCACACTACATGAAGTAACAGGCTCAGTGAATTAGTACACAAGGTGAACAGCCCAGAGGTCTGAGGACACACACACACACACACAAGGAAACTACAGATAGTAAATCTGCAGTCCTGCTTCTGTAGTTGATCACACCAAAATTGTCAAAGTCCAATTTAATCAAACAACCTTGAACATTTTTTGCAGTTTCTCATTAACAGTGTTCATTTATTTGTCCCACTGGCTTGCTGGTCTTTCTATGAAAAACAGATAAAAACACATGCATTGTTGTGTACTGTGTATTACTGTGTTACTGTTTTGTCATAGATATTCAATTTGTCTGACAGCAGGTTCTGATGGCTGTCTTTGTGTTGCAGATCTCCAGAAAGGACTTTGATGGTTTTAAGAAGCTCTTCCACAGATTCCTACAGGTCAAAGGTCCTGCAGTCGACTGGGCCAAGATCAGCCGGCCGCCAGAGGAATCAGTGAGTACAAACTGCTCCTACACACCACCAACAAAACACCACAACACACTAACACTGATTACTACAATGAGATTACCAGTGCAAAACAATACATGGCAAAAAGGGTCACAGCGTCATGCCATAACTAGGCATAAAAGTGGAAAGGAAAAGTGAGTGTTGGATAGCCAGAAGGAGAGAGGTCAAGAGAGAGAGGGAGAAGAAGCAAAAGGGTGGTTGTGACTCAAAGGTTTTAGGTTTCATTTATTAGCACAACAGAAATCATTCAAAAAAGGACAGTAATTGAGACTGTGCAGGTGAGATTAAAACTCCCTAAGGCTTACAAAGGTATCCAATGAGACAAACCAATAAAAAACAAACTATTAAAAAAGCCAAAAATAAATATGTAATAATAATAATCAACAACAACAATGATAACAACAATAATAATAATGATAATAAGAATACGAATAAGAATGAAAAACAAAAAAAAGGACAGATCTGTGTGTACGCTTATATGTGTATAAAACTCCAACCCAAAGCAGTTTTACCAGCCAACTAGACCAGGACCTGCATATGATGCTTGTCAGGTATAGGGAGAGATTGTGGTTTTAGCTCTGAAAACCTTTTTCCTAGAGGCAGAGCTGCTAGAAATAATCTCACTGGCTGAGTTGAGTGGGCGGAGCCAAAGAGCCAGTTTTTCTAGCTGCAGTAGGCTGATTGCCATTTAAAAAAAAAAATGAAGCTTTCTAGGGAGCTACAAAGCTACAAAATGCACCTTTTTATCTTTCAACAGGGAGTGTTTTGCTAGTGCCACCCTCCTCCCCCTCACTTGGTCAGGTTCCCACCCCAAACACCTGCCAGTCATCTTGATGATGTCATCTGTACTGAGGCTGAGGTGACATCATCAAAAAACAACTCTGATGTTCACCGTTTTTCTGAATATTTAGCTTCGCTCTCCTTTCTTTTCTACTTGCTTTCCTCCATTATTGTTGTTATTGCTGTGACTTCCTGCTCTGGTCACGCCCACAGGAAATGGTTTATGCCCCAAATGTCCTGACGTCATCAAAAAGGCAATTTCAAACAGGCATATAGGGGCATTTGGGCCCAAATAATCAGATTTACAGATACAGACAAGCTCATAATGTAATGACAGTGTATATAAAGCTATATATTTCCAATTATTTTGATGTGAAAAAAGTTGTGTATTGTACCTTTAAAATGAACAGAGTTCCTCTTTAATGAAGCATTACTACAGGATGGAAATGAGCGTCAGAGCCGAGCCGAGGTAATCTGATCTGAGGACAGAGAACATGCAGGCTGAAGCCAGCTATTTATCAGCACAGTGACATTTGACTATCACCGAACATGCGCGCACACACACACACACACACACACACACACACACACACATGCATACACACCCTCCTTGAGTCCCTGTGGCTCCCAGAATACCACGGCTAACAGAAGGTTAGGCCTAAGAATAGCCTGACCGCTGCAGCATTCGAAAGTCTTATGCGAGGGAGCCGAAGGTGACATTTGTCTCCCATGGGACCCTGGAACATCATGGGGACCCGGCTGTTTTCACCCCCCCACCCTCTAATTTCCATCCGCTGTCGATTGTGAGCTTCACAGTTTGCCAGGGACTGGTGCGTGTTTGATCTCACGGGTCATGCTTACAGTCATGAAGGTTGGACGGAGAATTTGAAACACTATATCCACAGTTAACCCATGACACACACACTTGCTGTCACTGGTTTAATGGGAAGCATACACACAAGCCTGAACAAGATACGAGCGGTTTCATTCTCGAATAAATTAAAGCGACAGCAGGTTTTTCAGGTTTTTCAGTGGAGCTGGAGAAGGAATAAAGAAACTCGCTGAGATCGTTTTATTACCATAAAAGTTTTGGTGGAGTAAAACTGCTGTGTGGACTGACTTTGGGCCTCATTAAATTAAAGTATTCAAATTCAGTTCTCTGAGACACATTCAGGAACTTAAAAAAGCAAACAAGCAAAGATTCAATCCAGCAGCTAAGAACCATGGAGGAAAATGTCTGTTTTCCTGACAATATGTGCAAACATGGTGTTGACTTGATCTAACTTTTAACTGTCAAAGAGTAACAGTAGACACATCCACCGCTAAACCTTCTTAAACAGTTCTTATCCTTATCCTTTTATCCAAAGAGCACCTTGTTTACACTCAACCACAATATTTCACACTTGTCATACATGGACATAATCATAATCACATAATCACCATCCCGCAATTTTAGACCAGTAAAACAAAAATGAGTTTTTTTGTGTAATGATATTGCACCAGAACTGAGCACTGCAGTCCAGCAGTTCTCAGTTCAGTGAAGAGCACATGTGTGGAGAAGCGTGATTTTTTTTTCTTTTCTTTTTTTCAACACAGTTCTTGCACATATTTTATACAAGAGCTTTGTGCGTGATGTGACGTTACAGTGAACACATTTGTAATGTAACTGCTTTTGATTAATAATGTTCCACATTATAACTGACTTTTCCACAGCTGCATACCAAATTCAGCTGTACATGTTGAACTTGAATTCTGAGTCACCTTCAGCTACCACAGTATTACTATATACTTTGTGATGTTGTATTAAATCTTAACTGGTTTGCTTTCTCTTTGTCTCTGGATGTGCGTCTCATGCAGCCCAGAATCTGATATCAGTTCAACGTTAAATAATAATCAAATTCAGTTTGAAACCACTGCAGGCAGTGTCAAGTTGTTCCTTAAGTCAATGTTTGACTGGATGAGCATGATAAATTCAAATTTCCATAGGAAGAGATTTCAATTAGTTTATGACATAAATCCACAGTGAGTTTTCCCTCCTGTCAACAATTCTTTGTATGTCTGGCTGTTAGAGGCTGGTTTGGCCTGTTGTGATCTGGGTTGACTCAGACGAGATATTGATGTTTGCTGCTGTTTGCCATCTGATGTAACACTGACCTGCTGGTTCGTTCACTTCATGTCACTGAAACAGAGGCCAGCAGCCCGACCACAGGGGGCTGTTTGCAGGTTTCCAAATCCCACTGCTCACTTTGACCACTTCCACACAGGTCTGCAGGTCAAACTGCAGCGTGTTCAGACACAAGTACAGGCTAGAGGTTTTAATATAAGTTGACGTAATACTGAAGTTTCTTTGCTGGCCTTTCATCTGCAGTTTGGTTTAAATTAAGACTTTTTCCCCCCCCAAAATGCAGTATATCTATTTTGAGGAAAAATCATTACCCAAAGTTTAGGATTTAATATCTCTAAAGGATCAAGTCTGTAACTGTGTTATTTTGTCAACACACAAGGAGTTACATTGTCTTGTCATCCACAAATCAGTCTATTTTTGACAGTTTGTTAGGAGGAACTTAACTGTATTGACTGTTAATAAATAAATGCTGCAGCTCCACTGCTGTTGTTGATGTTGGGTAGCAGGCTGCTGTCTGAACTTAAGTATTGCTGTGACGCAATGTCTTGAATGCAGCGCGCACACGCACACACACACACACACACACACACACACACACACATACGGTCCATAAATACAGCTGTACTGTTTGTTCTGTGTGTCAGACATCTGTCACACTTTTAATCTTGTGCTGTCGAGGCTGTAAAGGCCACAGTGTGCCTGCTTCCAGTCCAACACACTGCTTTCATATTTTAGATTTACAACAATACATTTTGTACACCAAATTTTTGTATGTTGTCCCACTGATTAACTCACCTGTTAAGTGATGAAAACATTTACACCAGAGTCATCCATATCTCTCAGTAGATTGTTTGCTCTGATGCTCCACGCTAACATTTTAGCAAACACTTTTGAGTGAAACCAGACTTCATGCTAGTTTGCATACACTATTGAGTGATAGCAATGCTGCATTCATGTCATAGGGGAAGGAAGATAGAGGTCGGAAAGATTCCCACCAATATGACTTGCAAGTGTTCAGTCAGTTGTAAAGTTGAAGGGTGAAAAGTAAAGTAAAGTGAGCTAACATTGCCTTCAAATGACCATTAAACACCATTAAACCATTAATTTCACAAAAAATGCCCAGTTTTATGATAGGCAGAGTTGATGTGTGGTTAAAAAACATGCATAATGAAAGTATCCTTAAATTTAGATTTATGCATGATGAATGTAGCATAAGTACTGTAATCCGACGTGCAAATAGCATTCATGTCAATATCCAACTTATCATTACAACTAGGAATCTCGTATCTGTCTGAAAACTCTGATATAGGAGTAGGAGGTAAATAACACAGAAGTATCTCAAAAATGGTAACGTAAATTTATCCGGTTTAATGCTACTTTTATCATGCATGTTTTTTAAACTTGTCATAAATCTGAGCATATTATGTTAAATTAACCATTTAACAGTATTACCTTTTGATATAGACCTGAAGAACTGTATTATTAGCTTACCTTACTTTGCTCTTCACTTTATTTTCCAACTGATATGAACCCTTTCAAGTCATATTGATGAGAATCTCACCAACCTCTAAAATTTCGTTTCCATATGAAGTGAACTTGGCATTAGCATACACTATTGCTGCATTCATTGGTGCTCGGGAATCGGAAAAAGGAATTTCCTACTTGGAAACTCGGAAATGACCATTCTGATTAGAATCCCCAGCTTGGCAAAAGTCCATGAAGCCCACGTTTGCCAGTGGACGTCACATCAGCATGCACACAACCACAAGCAGAATTCTCTTTGCATCAATTTATTAATCTGTAATTTAGTAAATCTGCAGTTTATGTGCTGTGAAAATAAGCTGTAACAGCTTTGTAGTGGGTTTTATTCGTAGTTAACAAGTACCAGATTATCATAACATCAGTTGGCCAAAGGTGGTGTGCTTAAGCAAGATGTGGGCGTCCATGTTTTACTGGTCAAAAAAAACAAACCCCACCAGAACACATTGCTGTTGGAAGTAAACCAACTGGGAACTTTCTGAATTCCAAGCACAATTGAACGCAGCAGATGTTGAGCGATAGTAGCTCCACGCTAACACTTGAGCATTGTGGTCCTTTTTTAAGTTGACCAGGTAACTTCACTCCTTGGCTAACATACTGACACTTTACAGCCTGAATCCTCTAGACTGTCCAGATATTCAGTGACAGAGTTGACTTTTTTTCTGTTTACAAAATGGAGTGAGTGAACGTCTCCTCGGCCGACCTTGACCAGGCTCTGGTTGTGTAACAGCCTACTGACCTCTGTTAAACAAACTGACCCGTGTTTACCTGCAGGTTGACTTGTCTTTACCTCCGTGCGTTCCTGCTGACCTGCAGTCAGTGACAGTGCAGCCTGTTTTAGAGCGGCATGCTTCATACTATCAGTCACACAGCTTTATGTATACTTTATTTTTCTCACTGTTTCCGCCTTTTCCATTTTGGTTTCCATTTACTTCCTGTTATCCAGGATTAGATAACAAGAAGTTATCCAGTGTGTTTTAAGATGAAATATTTTTGTCCTGTAACTGGAAAAAATGTTTTACAACCACAGTAGTTTAGTTTCATTTAGTTTATTTGTTTATTTAAGGGACAGTGCACATTAGTGAACATGAGGATTTGAGTCCACCATGTAAATCTGCCAGATTTTGCCATACAGGCGAATTTTCATCTGATGTCCCTTGGCATTTTGATGGCCTTTTAAAAGACAGAAAAACTCACAAAAAATTACAGACAAATAATAAAACTATGGGACAATCAACAGGCAACAAGCAGCCATAAACATATAAAAAGCACATTAAAGTAGGACAGTAAACAGTAAAATCACATTTTCCCCAAAAGCTAGCAAATTAGAACAGATATCCAACAGAAACATCTAGTTAATGAATCACCATGCTAACTACTGGAATAACAAAACTGCTTTATCATTTGTTTTTTTGTTTTTTTTGCCTTGAGATCAAGGACTTTAAGCTCCAACAGCTGGAGGTTTTTGCTCCTAAACAGTTTGGGACAGAAAGTGAGTTTTGAAAGCCAGAAATCTCAGCAGCTGGCACAATAATCACTGATATCAACCCCTGCAGATGTACTGTAGTATGTCGATTCAACCTTCCTCACTGCCCTGTTAACCCCGTGTATCCCTGTCCCGTGCGTGTCATCAGATTCAGCCCTATGACAAGATCCGGACGAAGGGCCTTCCCGCCAGCATCACCGCCAGCCTCAACAAGCTCGTGGTGGTCAAGCTGAACGGCGGCTTGGGAACCAGCATGGGCTGCAAGGGCCCCAAGAGTCTGATCAGCGTCCGCAACGAGAACACCTTCCTGGACCTGACCGTGCAGCAGATTGAGGTACAGACACAGGACTAGGTTTAAAGGACAGTTCCAGATATTTTCAGCCCGGGCCGGTAATATCCAACAGCTGAATCTAAAAAAGTGATGAAAACACTAAGGGTCTGTGCACATGGAGAATGTGCAAGATTTTCAGCTGCTTGTTATTTTTTTTTCCAATGTAAACAGGCACAAGACCGACATGTTTTTACATAGTTCATCCAAAGTTTAATCTATTTAATATCTCTAATATTCTTGGATCAGTGTTTCCTCTAACCCCCCACCTTTGCCACTGACTTAAGTGTGTCAAGGCACAATGGCTCATGTTTTAATAAACATCATTTCAGAATCAGAAATCAGGATCAGAAATAACTTTAATAGCCAAGTGGGCTTATACAAAAAAATCAGACCCCGTAGCTTCTAGTGCTTGAATAGATAATAAAAGAGCAAATAGATAGAAAAACAAAGTAGTAGAAATAATAGTAATAGAAGTAATAGCAGTATTTTTAGCAGTAAAAATAGAAGTACATACTGTATGTTGCATCTATACAGAAGTGTTGTTACTTCATAACCAAAAATGCAGGTGCTGGGTTTTGGTTTTTATATTTTGTTTATTAATTGTTTACGTTGTTCAACCACCAACTAACGATGATTTTTGTAGGGAAACACTGTGGACTGTACTGAAATGAACAGTAGCTGTATATATGCAGCATGTAATAATGACATGGCAAATGATTTTACTGCAAAATGCCACATCATGACTGAAAAGCCAGTTTCAGGAGGTGTGAATGTATTGTGAAATTATTTTGTTCATGTAAAAATAAAGTTGCATATTATAGCTTTAATGCAGAACTCTCCCCCGTCTGTCTTTCTCTCTCTCTCAGCACCTGAACAAGACGTATGACGCCAACGTGCCGCTCGTCCTCATGAACTCCTTTAACACAGACGAAGACACCAAGAAAATCCTGCAGAAATACACACACCACCGCGTCAAGATTCACACCTTCAACCAGAGCAGGTACACACACACACACACACACACACACACACACACACACCACTATGTCAAGATCCACAGATCCTACCGAGAATCCTTTACTGCACTTAACAGGTTCATGCAGACATGAAAATCCTGAAAAAGTTGAGCAATTACAAAAATGTTTTTCCAGGGCTGGAAATCGTTTAGAAAATTGTTAATTATCATTAAAGTTGTGGGGAAATCATACATTTTGAATAAAATAAAGCTGCAAAGTTGATCATTTCTGTAAATCTGAAGATAAAGTTTACAGGAAGCATATGTGCGTGACGAAGTTCATTTGGCTGAAGTGCAACTGCCATTAATCTCAAGCAAATCTCTCAATCTTAATCTCAAGCAAAACACATTTTGAGTGTCGTAACACTTGTAAAGCTTACTTTGACTGCTGAAATGATATGATAGTATGACAGTAGATTCATCAATTTACAAAAAATCTATCAGTTTTCATTTTGATAATCAATTCATTTTATTAGGTAGAAATACCAAACATTTGCTGATTCCAGCTTCACCAATTTTACATTTTGCTTACTGTTTCTTATCAGCATTTGTCATTATTTTTGACACTTTGTGGACTTAATGATTAATCGAACAAATAATCAGTAAGATAATGAAAATAGTCATTAGCTGTAACCTCAGTCGCGGCAGTACTGCAGCCATGACAGTTAGAATTGCTGTAAAAGTAATTGTGATGCTTTGTAATTTAAATGTAAAATGAACATTGGATTCCTGAGGTTGTGATTGGTCGGGGCCTTCCCTGCCTCAGGTATCCGAGGATCAATAAGGAGTCTCTGCTGCCGGTAGCGAAGAATTTGGGGATAAGCGGGGAGAACGCCGAGGCCTGGTACCCGCCGGGCCACGGTGACATCTATGCCAGCTTCTCCAACTCGGGCCTGCTGGACCAGCTGATCGCTGAGGGCAAGGAGTACATCTTCGTGTCCAACATCGACAACCTGGGTGCCACCGTCGACCTCTTCATCCTCAACCACCTAATGAGCCAGCCGGCCGAGCGCCGCTGCGAGTTCATCATGGAGGTCACCGACAAGACCCGGGCCGACGTCAAGGTCAGTCCGCACACAGCCATGTACTGTCACTTCTGCTCAGCTCTTCATGTTTTTTGGCTGCTGTTCAGACTAAGGAAGCAATTTGAAGACATCACTTTGGACTCTGATCCGTTCCCATGATGCTTTGGCTTCACACTTTAAAGACATGCAAACAGTCGTTATGTGCAGCTCTTCTATAACCAACGTCTCCTCCCGTGTGTCAGGGTGGCACGCTGATCCAGTATGAGAACCACCTACGGCTGCTGGAAATCGCTCAGGTGCCGAAGGCTCATGTCGACGAGTTCAAGTCCGTCACCAAGTTCAAGATCTTCAACACCAACAACCTGTGGATCTCACTGCCTGCCATCAAGAGGCTGCATGACAAGAACTCCATGGACCTTGAGATCATCGTCAACCCCAAGGTCAGTCCAACACTGACCTCTGACTGTGGTTCATATTTAGAATAACAATTAAGTAAAACAGCTTTTAAAGAAATTATATACATGAGACTTCATGGTTAAAGTTCAATTTAAGAGATTTAAAAGAGGAAACAGACTTTGCCAGCCTGAGATTGCTTTTTATATTTAGTGATAAATGCCTGAATTTTTGCAGCCTAAAGGCTTTTTCTCATAACTTGTAAAATATGTTAAAAAGGAAAAAGAAAAATCATCACATACTGTCGTAGTTTGTCATTTTGCATGTTTACGCTACAAATACGTGTTCAGGCATAATAGAAATGACTTTTTCTGAAGATATGAATATTTGGAGCCCCTGAGCTGCAGGAATTAGAGTATTCTGAAATGGGATAGTAATAATAAAAACAGGTAGCAACGAGGCTGATGGGGATTGTTGTCTTAATGTGGCGAAACACAAACACTAACAATATCACTGCTGAGAGAGAGAGACTGACAGTCCACTAGCTCACTGGTTTACAGAGATTATACCATGGTAACATTGTTACTATAACGATATAACGATTTCCTCCTGCAGACTCTGGACGGCGGCCTGAACGTCATCCAGCTGGAGACGGCGGTGGGCGCTGCCATCAAGAGCTTTGACAATGCCATGGGCATCAATGTGCCACGCAGCCGCTTCCTGCCCGTCAAGACATCGTCCGACCTGCTGCTGGTCATGTCCAACCTGTACAGCCTGGACGCCGGCTCGCTCACCATGAGCAAGAAGAGGGAGTTCCCCACCACGCCGCACGTCAAGCTGGGCAGCTCCTTCACCAAGGTGGGCAAGCTGCGCCACCATGATGTCAGGGGGCGGGGCCAGTGATTGGCCTCAGTCTATCATGCACAAAATCTCAGACACCACAGACCAGAATTTATGTCATGTCATGAAATGTTAATGACATGTCAGCTGCTGATTGGCTCAGAGGGCCAGGACGAGATTACTGTCGCCTTGTGCATTATAGTGTTTAGATCGTTTCCTCAGGGAGTTACAGTAACATTAGAATTAGCTTCAAATCCGACATCACCATCATGACAGGCAGAGTCAGGGAGTCTGATCAGACAATTTCACAGGAATACAACAGAATGTGTTTTACATCTTTTTTCACACACTGATGACATCAGGTGATGGAGGTTTTCAGCTGTTTTTCCATACACTGCATAAAATAAAATGTATGAGAATATGAAATTACCCGCAGTACACTTCTCAAAACTCAGGTCAAATACAATATGCTGTATATGTTATGGCATATGTTAAGAATAGCACTACAGCTACAACTCCATTCAAGATGTTTGTTTCAAAACTATTTCAAACTTTTCGTTGCTGGTCTGCTCAAGATGTAGGAATTCTCCTTCATCTTTCAAACAAACTTTCCAAACCTGCTTAACATAAACAGACCTCAATTTAATAATCAGAGTGAGCGCTCCATCTCGTCTGCCGGTGAATTCTCTCACATGTTCCAGCACTGATGTGGGTGTGATCGCTTTCCACTGCAGGTCCAGGATTTCCTGACCAGGTTTGAAAACATCCCAGACATGCTGGAGCTCGACCACCTCACCGTGTCTGGAGACGTCACCTTCGGGAAGAACGTCTCTCTGAAGGTACGGGACGTTCCCCACCATCCCAACAGCTATTTTCTAACTCTTCACTGCTCCCCTCAGTATTCAGTTTGGAAAGAAAAAAAAACATTTTCAGACAAAAATGAAAACAGAGTTGGTGTCTGTACAGACGATCTAGCAGAGTGAAAGTCATTTTGATATTTTACAAACTTCATTTTCCTCCTGCAGCTGAACAGAAACCTTTAAATTCTCCTGCAGGTTGATTGATCAGGTTTTTCTCTTTGACTTTTCCCTCAGGGCACGGTGATCATCATCGCCAACCACGGCGACAGGATTGATATTCCTGCCGGCGCCCTGCTGGAGAACAAGATTGTCTCAGGAAACCTGCGCATCCTCGACCACTGAGGCCTTCTGGGGGAAAAAACAACAACAAAAAGCCATTTGCACCTTTAAGAGACTTCAGGATAAAGCTGTTTCTCTTCACTGACAAACAGCAGGACTGTTACACAGGAAACCAGTGCTAATCACAATGTCTTTGTTTTTATCCTACTCCTGCTGCTGTTGAAGCTGGCCAGCTGATTTCTCTGAGTTTCCCTCTTGATCGGCTTTGCTGGAAGCTCCTGCTGTTACTAAAGATGTCTGAGCCGACTCCGGATCCCCTGCAGTTGTGTGACATGAATAAAAGTGCAATATGGGTTTCCCTGTGTCATGTTTCATTTCTGGGTTTTAAAGCAGAGCTCAGAAACATCAGGATTAAAGCAAATTTGTGGTGTTGGTTGTATAGTTCCCTGGATGTGCTCTGAGTCCACATGGTGGTGCACAGAACAGCTCCCAAAATAACAATTTTAGCACATAAACCAAACCAACAAAGTGGATTATGCCAACATATAAAATAAGAAGTCCCAGTACCCACTTTTTGGGTGAATAAAACTACTCGTTATTTTCGTATTTGAGTTGGAAAGCAGATCCGGCAGGTAGCATCTGCAGGAAACTTCAGCATAGTAACCTTACACCAGGAAAAAACAACTATATTACTTTCACAAATCATTATAATTACACAAAAAATGGGTACCGGGACTTGTTGTTTTTTATAATGTCATAATCCACTTTGTTGGTGTTGGTTTATGTACTAAGAGTTATTTTGGGAGCTGTTCTGCCCCTATAGAAGTTAATGGAGAAACAAATGCAGTATTCTGGATTTGCAGCCCAGGAGAGGATGGGGCAACTAATGTTTCACCTCCATCATGTCCAGTTAACTGCACAACCAACACTCAACTTTGCTTTTAAAGCAGAGAGGCTGAAGCCTTTTGCAGCTCAAAGGGAAAAACCAACAAGCTGTCAGTTACAGCGGCAGCCCTCAATTATCAGCAGTCCAGCTCTACTCTTGCATACCTGACCTAGTGAAGAGCTTAATGCTGATTGGTTCAAACAGATCTACCTGAACAGGCTGTGCATGAAAGTGTGTGGCCCTTAATTGGATCAGGTGGATCAATAGCTGGAACAAAAACTTGAAGGACAGAATTGAGAACCACTGAGTTGAATACAAATGCAGTTTAAATTACTACAGTGCATTTAGGGCTATTGCAGGTGCATCTCAGTTTTTCTTGTTTTGTTTGCTTTTTTAACCACAGCGGGAGTGAGAGGGTAATATCCTGAGAAAAAAAAAATTCTCAGATTAAAGTCAGAAATTTAAAAGAATCTCAGAAATTGTTTTTTTCATCAGAAAAAATATGAAAAAGAGGAATTTCTGACATCTGATTTTTTTTTTTACCAGTGTTTCCTCCTGTGAATTTGAAAGAGATTGGTAGGGAAAGTGAAGAAAAGTCATGGACATTTTTGAAAGCAGAGGTAGTTCAGGTCTAAAATTCAAAACAAAACTGATGGCTGCTTCACCTGAACATGATGAGTTGAGTTTTAAGAGCCGATTCTATAAAGAAGCTTCTTTTTAAGAGTTTGTTAGAGGAAAGCGCTGTTCATTAAGATCACTGTCATCCTGTGTAAGATACATTTCCTCAGCAGAATCAGACCAAACTCATATCCTCAGCAAATGTTCACACAAACTAAGAAATAGCTCTAACAATTCAACAGCTTGGAGCTTTTAGTGCCTCAAACATTGTTTTTTTGTCCACAGGAAGAAGAAAAATATACCAGGTATCCAAAGTAAGTATGTGTATTTTAGGGTGAATTTTCCTTTATGATGAGGACTTGCAGCAGATAAACAGACGGACAGCAGCTCCATCATCCTGCTTTTATTCAGAAACAGGTTGAAGGATTCAAGACATTTTCAGATCTCAGACATGCTGTCTGCCGAGGCCACACACATCTCATTCTTTCTCTCTCTCTCTCTCTCTCTCATACACACTCACACACACACACACACAGTGGTATAGTAGGCACTCAAACAAACAGTACACTGTTGTGGAGAGCTCAGGTGAGAAACCAAAAGTAGGCACTTTTGCAGCAGAAGCACCGCTGGTTTGTCGGTGCTTAAGTTCGTCCTGCAGGAGAAACCTGACGGACAGGATTTTGGGTCGGAGTTCGGCTGTTTCAGGGGCTTTCACACACCAACAGAAAATCTGGTTTTCAAAGCTGCACTGGACAACTCTGCGTTCTGACGTCACCAAGTGGCAGCAGCAGGTAATGCCTGATTTGTTTAAGTTTGAAGGACTTCATTACCCAGAAATCATGCAACCTGACGACAGTAAACTTAGGCTGCATTCAAGTCACATCAGAAGAACATGATGTCCCGCTGCTAAAATTTGGAAGCTTTTAATTTGGACTTATTTTTATTTCTGAATTTAAAATCATCCACAAACATACTAGCAGCAGATGCAGCTTGCTCTTCGTAAATCAAGCAGATTTCATTAGTATGAATAGAACAGATCATGTGGATTTTTAGTGTCTTAGACTGTGGACATTAGCGCAGTGATTCCATCTTCCACAGTTGAAGACTCAAGTGGGAAAACACAGAGCTACAAAAAAAACATCCCACATGTGCTGCTTACAAGGAGGCAAAAAAACAACAGTTTGATATGATGTAAACACATAATAAACGTCTTGTTCTTAGTGTTTCTGGGCAGTTTGAGGTGTTAAAAATGAAAATCTTGTCCAGTGCAGCTTTAATTCAGCCCAAAGAGGCTGAAACAGTGGAAAATCTGTTTTCCCCATTCAAACAGCCAGGATATTTTCTGCTCTGCTCTGTGTGCTTCCAGCCTTAAAAAGACAAAAAAAATCTCATATTCATGCATATTAAAAATTCAGTAGGGAGAAGGTCCAGGTCGACAGTAGTTCCATTAATAAAACTTAATACAGCCAGTTATCATGCTGAATGCACTGCGGCCAAACTCATCCCATCACTGAAGGCTTATAATCTGTCTCTGCCATCTTGTCCGCTCTTTATCAACAGTGTTTGTACATTTTCAGGGAAATGAATGCATACGATTGAAGTCTGAGTTTCAGGTGCAGCTGAAGAGTTAAATTCCAAAATTACAAATTGTGCTCAACAGAGTAGTAATGCTTTCACAGTATGGATGCTGTAAATTTTACAAATGTGGAATTTTGGGTGACATTTTTTCCTCCCCCAAAAAATGGATTTGTAGTGTTTAGGAAATGAACTCTTCAGCCACACATCTGTTCCAGCAGGTTCCCACACACGTTTCAAAGGGATTCCACGTCTTGGACCGTTTGGGAATCAGTCTGGAAAATCTCGCTCTGTCTCAGCAGACATATGAAAGCCATGCAGAGATGTGGCCAGGTTACCCGACTATCAGTGAAAACAACCAGCTCCAGTGGAGGTTTCAGGTTTGGGAAAAGTCTGGGAAATGGGAGACAGAGAAAAGTGCAGGAACCCGGCTTTCAGATCAGAGGATGAGGACAACAGATTGTGAAAAAACCTGCAGAAAAAAATCGTCCTTTATCACCTGTGGAGTTTGACTGAAAAATCATTAGCAACAGAATAAGTTGGGAAATGACCCTGTGAGATTATAAAATCCCTCTTAGCTTCTTGTGTCCGGCTTCTTGATCCACTGGAGAAAACATGCTGCCGTACAGAACGCTTTCAAGACAACAGAAAAATAAATAACCCCTCCATTTCTTTAATCTACAACCTCCGCTCCCTCTAAAATCACCGCTAATAATTTACTATTTCATTTGAGTCCATAGATCACTTTGTAGAATTGCACACAGTGAGATGAGGTGACA
>OMKZ01037668.1:17992-49678 GCA_900302535.1 Neoniphon sammara | reverse complement strand
TAAATAAATAAAATAAAATAAAATAAAATAAAATAAAATAAAATAGAAAAATAGATTAAGTCCCTGGAACTGCCCTAAATATTTCTGGGACTTTTGTAATTTGCTCCAGGAGTGAAGTAAATTTGAGTAGCCTATATTGTTTTTTGCTAAGTGATAATCATCGAAATCCCCTTTAATTAAAATGGCACTGACTGACTAACGACGATGTTCAATTCTTAAATCTTTACGTAAAGGGCAGTAACAAATTTTGGTAAGTTTTATAGCTATCTCTTGTACGTTTAATGGGGTTTTGTACTTCTGCTGTTTTCCTGCATGACTTTGCCAGAATGAAACTGAATGCGCCACAGTAGTTCAGTGCGTCTACACATGCAAACACACCACACACTCTTCACATGTAATGTAACAGAAATAGTCCCAGTAGATGAACTAATAAGGTCATCATGTTATTTCCCAATACGTTTGTGAATTACAAATGTCATAACTGAGAATGTGGGAAGCACCCAGGCAGTTAAGGGAAGAAACACAGTCAACCAGAAAAGCTTTACGAAATTTGACGTCCGCTCTTGATATAAGTTCACGTAAAACACAGCCAATATTTCCGTAGAGGACATAACTGTGAATAAAATGTCACACGACTCATATGAACATGCATTATTTCTACTTCCTTATAGCTTATGCCCAGACGAGTTAGCTTACCTCCATGTTGAAAGTATGAAATAACAAGTTTTTTTTTCTTTTACTCCTATCAGGCCAATGGCAACAAACATGAAGAGGCGAGCTCTGCCACCTACTGGTCGGAGTGTGAACAGCACTACTCGAACATTAAAGTAACAAATTAAAAATCTAGACATTTATATTTTTAGAGGGGAGATGTCAGCGTGCATGTTGTGGTCGATGTTTTTGAGACCCCTGTATTAACCCAATTTTCTGTTATTTTCTTAACCTGTCTTGAGTTTATTGTGCCGGACACAAAAACATGCAGACAAAATGAAGTGATGAGTTGGACATTTATGAACTCCCATTTATAGCCATAAGTGCTGATTTGTCATTATTTATTTGTGAGTGACACTGCAATTGAATAATGAGTAGATTTATTTTGCAAAAATGTCAATAGCACAAGTCATCCTGAAAATTGGAATTTTTAAAAACATGCTTTGCGGTTAATTTACTGTTTGTTGTTCAACTGAGCATAAAAAGTTAAAATAAATATTAGTAAATAAATCTTCCTTATGTCACTACACATGAAAACAGGGGGTGCACATCCCACTACTCCTTAATTTTACTGGGGAAGCAGGGCAATTGCAAATGACTTTAAATAGCATAAGCATAAGTATAAACAGCATAGCATAAGAAAAAGAACGTGCTAGGAATGTGATTCGGTTATACACAGATATTTGATGATTAACAAAACTTGCAAAATTACATTGAGGTATTGTTTTAAAATTATCACTGGGCCTATTTATGCTGGGGTAAGTGGCTACAGCAGAAAACAACTAAAATGTAGATTCCTTGTCAAAACAGCTGTGTTTATGGCTTATGTACACCTGTTTGAGACCAGAAATCTTAGATACCACTGCTGCTAATTATAGTACTAAAAGACCATCCATCCATCCATCCATCCATCCATCCATCCATCCATCCATCTTCCATAAACACCTGTTCCTAATAGTAATCATACATTGCTGGCCTCTTGAGGTTGCAAGACAGAATCACTTAACTGTGAGAAATACTCTATGCCTTGAAAGTCCTGTAAATGAATGAATAAACAAACAAATTAATTAATCAATCAATCAATAAATCAACCTCGATATCCTCAGTGGTGGTTAGGCTTTGTAGTAGGCCTAATAGGATTTTCACTGTTGGTAAAAACTACAGTTACATATATTGCAGCTAGCTTCAATAATCTCTTTAACCTGGTTGAGTTGAATTTGGTTGAAACCTGTCGTTCTGCATTCTCATTTTACCACACTAATTTTAGTGCATACATTAACTGGACTTATTTATCTTTTTATCATAACTTATATCAATCTTACCACTCACTCATTCACTGACTCACTCACACATCCCTCTGGAATTAAAACAGTAGCCTATTAAACAATAACCATTTACATCCATCTTACCATTAGGCAAAATGTCGGGAACACCTTCCATTATAAGGAACAGGCTACTGCAAACTGCACGCACACACACACACACACACACACACACACACACACACACACTTTTCATTCCCTGCACAGGCCAGGCTTTGTTGTAGTCATTTGAATGCACAAAATCAGCATTTACAGTAAGTTTTTTTTATTTTATTTTTTGTATTTACCATGTTTTTAAAAGTGATCTGTAGCTGTAAATCTATAGTCACTTTATCAAGTTTGACACAGGCTTCTTCTTAATGTCTCTGTTAATGATCATCTTTAATGCCAAAGTTGACATGAGTTAATGTTTTCTCTCCACCGCCACAGGGTACTATCTCCAGACCTGGACACACATATGTAAGTCTGCCTTGTTACAGTCAAACATAATTTTCAATAAAATCCAGCATTCTTCATTAAAGTTTCCAAATCCTGCCCAGTAATGTTTGTTTTTTGATATTAGCTACACATGCCTTGGGTTTTTTTTACTTTCTTCTCTTTCTTTTTTTCTTTTTATCACATGGTGCTTTTTAATTGCTCTCTGTAAGGAGTGTAAATCTCTACTGAACTATACCGCTTTGACTTGAGCTTTTATCTATGTGGCTTCAATCCTCAAAAAACAAGAAAATTAGCCAAAAGTACACTCATAATTTGTTTTCATCTATCCAACAAATCTAAAAGATAGGCTACATACAATTAATTGAACAAATCAGCAAAGTTTATTGTATACACACAAGTGTAGACTATGTTGTAGCTTACAATATAGGCTACAACCAAGGGCAAGCTCTCAATACATAAGGCACAGTATGCAGCCCTGTTTTCTCTAGCATCACATTTTACACGCCTGCATGCTAATTTTGCTATTCATTTGGTAATTTTTTAAGCATTTGTTTGTGTTGTAGAACAGCCCATTAGTAGACCTACTTGTGGGCTGTCCTACAACACAAATACTCTGTCGAGTTGTAGTTGCTTTATTTGTGTTGTAGAACAACTCTTTCATGAAAGAGTTGTTGTATGTATTGTTATCCTAACATTCCTTTAGGAACGGGAGGTCTGCCAGGAGTGGAACTTCATGGTGTTTTCTGTTTTTAATCTAGGCTATCTATTGATATAGGGACTTTTTATACATAGGTAGTTTATTTACTTTGACACAGCTAGTCGGTCGTGTATTGTAAGACAATGAATATCCCTGAACCTGTTTCTCAGTAGATGAGTATAAAGCGGAGCGCATGTCAGCATCCTTGTCTCTTTGGCGACCGTCACTTCCACAGACTGCGCTTTGTGTGGGGGAAGCGCGAGCAGCGACAAAGAGAGGCGAGGAGGGAAACGGAGTGAGTATGGGGGGTGATTAATGCCATCGAGAGGAACGCTACACTAGTAGCACTGCCAACAAAGACACTATATTGAATTAATTTAATGGGCGCTGATGCTGAACTCACAGTGTGATTGCATGCAGTGTGTGCTGAAGTGGATGCTCATTGTTTTCAATGGGTCAAAAATGGCTACACAATAAACCCAGGGATAAACTGGGACTAAATAATCTGGTTATGTGAATACTCCATAGCTAACTCCCTTCAAACCAACACCTCCATCTATCTACATCATAGGCGCTGATTCCGTGGGTGCTCCTGTGTCTGAGCACCCACAAAGAAAGCCAAACATCCATGTGTGCCAGGCCATGGGGTGGTACGTGGGCCGCTCAGTGGGGCCAAATTTGATTTGAACTCCAGCAGATGCCAACCCAGTTGCCAGGATAATATGTTGCTATTTTACATTTGTATTTCACTACTTGCACTTGTATGCTTTTTTGTGTGTAATGAGGTTAGATTGCCTGGGGCTTGTTAATTGGTGTGCCCCATGTAGCTTATCCTGCTATGTTGTGTTCTTTATGGGTGCACTGTGCAGCGGTGTCTCATATCATTAGTTAATCATTTGATTTCCAATCATAACTGTTTTAAAGGCTTGAGGTGATCAGTGAACGAGCTGTCCATGGTGCTGAAAGTTACTTTCTCTCTCTCGCTCTCTCTCGCTCACTCATTCGCTTGCTCATGTGCGCATATGTCATCATCGCTATTAATTTCCTATGGTGCTGAAAAGCGTGCACTTGACTACTTTTTCCAAATCCATATGTCAACAAGTCATGTATACTGTTTTTTGCAGAGCGTTTATCTTGGGTATGGGGATGGGACAGTCAATTGAGCATCACAGCTAATACAATGTAGAGGTCTATACTTGACAGAAATGCAGTACTATTTTTGGAGCGCTGCAGAACACACAAATAAAGTCTTTGGAGACTTAAGAGTTTATGTTCAGAATAAAACTCTGGACATACACAGAATTGTCCTACTTCCCAACATCCCAGCTTATGCACAATAAAAGAGAGAAGATGTAGTTACTTTATTTGCCTCAACTGCAGAGGGTCCCAGGCCGTTATTGGAGGCAGGCTTTTAATTGAGAGAGGCCTTTAGTTTGAATTTCCTCTGTTTGATAAGTATATTTGCTCATTTTAGTACGAAGCCTACTTGTTTTCTGATCTCCTTTCATTTATTGAACTGACCACCCTAAAATAAAAATTTTACTGGGAGAGGGAAGGAAGCGCTAGCACTCAGTGCTTCTATTTTTCCCCTCTCCCGGTCTCTGGAGACCGCTGGAGCACTGGCACTCATTGTAATTATCAATTACAATAAATTGAGGAAATATTTCATTTTTTTAAAAAGTTTGTTTGAAGAAAAAAGTTTGAAGAAGAAAGTTAATTTCCATATTGTACTGGAATGAATAAAATCCAAAGGCCTGCTAAAAGGTAGGAAAAATGATGTTGGAGTTCTAAAATATGACTGCTTGCTTTTAGAAATGAAATGTTAAGTATATAAATTTTGTAGATATTAGGCTAACAATATAAAATCACTTGTATGGTCCTGTAAATTGTTATATGGATAACAAGTGCTGTCACTCAAAGTGCTTTTTTTATATCTTCAGCACAAATTAGCTGTGTGAGCAAGCCAGGTTTCTACAAAGATGCTTTCTTTCTTCTTTCGGCTCCTTGCGGCAAGAATCACCCCTCATACCAAATACACAGCACCGTAAGGGTTGTGATGACTCCATGTCTGTCCGTGAGGCAGGGCAGTGTAGAGAGAAGCAAACCTTTCCAGACACCAGGGTGCGGGTAGCCTGCGCGTTGTTCCCTGCTCTGGATGGTATTGAGATGTATTTGAAAAGGGGGTCGGGCAGTAGCAGCCTACCAGCATCACCACCACCGCGCCTGACATGAATGACAAATATAAGAGCTCTTTCAAGCGAGCAAACAACAGCAGAGGAATGTGCAGAAGTCCAACGGGCTACGTTCAAGCTGCTCAAAGCGACATTTTGGACCTTTTGGACCTACCTCGTTGTTTGTAAACACATAAACCCAACATAACAGAATTTGGTGCGCTTTGGATTTTATTTTTGGGGGGTGGGGGGAGGGTTTGTTGGGGGTGTTTTTCTTTTGTCAGGCGTGAACAAGACAAACTTCTACCATGGCACTGGTCATGGAGCCTGTGAGCAAGTGGAGCTCCAGTCAAGTGGTTGACTGGATGAAAGGTAAGCTCGGACACGATTGTAACAGAAATTGATAGGGGCAAACTGCTTTTGCAGTGAATCATAATGCTTAGGACTCAATTGAACGCATTTCAGCACAGGTTCACTTGCGATGCCAAAGAGGACGTAACACCTGCTGATCTCGGTTTGTGCGTTGATGGCAAAAGACATCGGCATGTGGCTTGAAAAGACTATTAATAATAGCTTGAAATTAATGAAACATTTCTTTTCAGTCAATTACGGCGTGGGAATGATTTGCCCTTTCACACCAATATGTTCCCCAGAGCCTAAAAAATTCAAATAATTGAAACGGTTTAAATCCTCTATTGTGTCCCGTGGTGGTTATTGTTGTGCCAGATCGTCACGCAATATTGGAAAACACTTGGTGGAGATCGAGTACCGTAATTACACAGAAATAATTAGCTTCAGTGAACCGGGGACCAAACTCTCAATTTAGAAAGTTTTCAATGAAGCTTTGTATTATAGTCTGATTAAGCATTCGGCTACATTACCAAATAGCTACAGAAATCTGTACAAATCGATGTTTCGCAGACGGAAAGATGAACTTAATGATTTTGCATCACGCGTGCTAAAGTCGTTTAATTAATATCACACTGCACTGAAACAAAGCTGTTACACCATCCTGTAAAGAAGGTATGACCCATTATGTTTTCTTGTTTAATCACACATACATTCAATGAATTTTTGGTCTCGCTGATCTTGACAGAAAGTCAATTTAGATTTAAGAAACAACAGAGTAAATTTTAATGTTGAAATTTACAAGGACAAAGAAGGTCCAGCTAGTAATGAAGCACTTGCAAAACATATGTAAGTATGATTTTTGACCTAATGCTCAACTGAATTCTGCAGTATTTTATGGTACTTTAAGTATGTATGCATTTGATCATTCATGTGTTTTTGCATATCTGTTGGACGAATGCAGAGGTTCCTTAGGGAAATTGTCCTTTACTGAGCACCTTTCTTTGCCAATGGCCTTCACACAGCCTGAATACTTGCAGAGTACAGATAACTCACTTGCTACAAATCCTGTCTTTATTCCTGTTGGCATTACAAAGTTAGTACTTCTTACCTTTACATTCTGCTCACAACAAAGAAAGTCATAAATGTAAAATGACACCTATCATCATTGCAGCCTAGCAAATGTCAGTTCATAGGAACTTGTGAGCAATAGCTCCAATTTTAAATCAGTGAAGCGTCAAAAATGACAAAGCAGTGATGAGATGAAACATTAACTCAGTAATGAAAGATAATGAGAACAGGATGTTATACTTTCTTACTATTCTAAGTCTGTGTATTTCTGGGTGTGCATTTGTCTGTTAACGCTGTAATTGGTTTAGTATTGTGTCTTGTTTGTGCAGTCCGTAGGAGCTGTGTATTACAAGGTGTGTGCCTAAATCTGATAGTGTTTAACGGTCTAATTTTGTGAGCATGCCAGAGAGGGTAAGGGTAGCTAGAAGATTTGGGACGGATAAAGGATGCACAGAAACAAAACGGAGAACCAGTATAAACACAGTAGTTTATGAGATCTGAGATGCTCTGGATGAGGGGATAGCATGAGTGAGAGGATGGGAAGAATGAGAAGTGGAGATTGGATATGAGAGAGGGCTCTTAAGCGTCCCACATCTGACAAGTGGAGCAGAGACAATTCTTGTGCCTAGAGTCCAGTAATGGTAATTTAAAGTGAGGGACAGAGAGGCACTGGGAGACAGGGAGAGGAAATGGAGAGTTTTTTTTTTTTTATCTTGTCTTGCATTCATTCGCTGTTCCCGAGGACTGGCAGCATTTTGTCATTAGCATTCACAGGTTCCATTATTAGCATACAGCCCAGTGATGTCACTGGAGGCCAAACAGGAGCAAACTGTGACCTTCCCACAATCCCACTCTCTCTCTCCCCCTCGGTGTTTTGTGTAACCAAGACACTCTATTCCCAGCTGTGACAAAGACCCTTTAAAGAAGAGAGTTGCATTGCGAAATGCAAAAGAATCTCATCTTTCACTGATGATTTTTGTTTTACATACCAAATGTAGTTTAGCTTTTTCAGTACATATAAGCAATATTACACATTGTGCAATGTTTTCCATCAGGATTTTATACATTTCTTGTGTTTTTTGAGACATGCTGAGACCTTTAAGGCACGAATTCAGCAGCACAGGCTTAGTATAATTATCTGACATGTGTTATATCTGACAATGTGCATGTATATATTCATGGTTTGTGAAGTATATCATTTTATTTTTACACTTTATGTTCTCTTGCTTTCAATCTTTGTCACTCTCTCTGTCTCTCACACACATTCTGTCTCCACAGCAATCGATGAGAGGTGAATTTAACACAAAAGCCAGTATAACAGTGTCTACAGGCCTTAATGTACTACACAACATTCTGAGTTGCCAGTGGATTATCTATAGTGGAGATCAGGATGTGTCACCTCTGTGCTTATATTTTCTCTTTAGTGTGCCTGGCAATCTGACACTTACATGTAATGGACAGGCAAATTGATGTTGGAGATGACTTTGTTCAGATAGTGCAGTAAGGCAGCAGTAATCCATCTAGAACAGCTGTCTATGAGATGACACTGCAGTCAAATCAGGAAAAGCATTAGTGTGAAACATGATACTGTGTCTCAGTGATAAAGGAGAGCATCACTAGACTTTAGTGTTCATATAGACCTTCTGTATGTTCTTTGCATACTGTTTGTTCTCGTTTTTAATGCAGTGAGCATTAAAGGAATGGTAAACTTTTCATTAAAATGTTTTTTTTATTGTCGTCATTGGGTGAAACTGAGATAATCTGAAGTCTTTACTATGGAGAGATAGGCCTGTCAGTTGATTTCTCCCAAATTAAACAATTGGTTTTGCTGGGGATTAAAAGCCACTTTTGCATGTAAGAGTGGAGCGATCCAATCAGAACACACCTCAGGTTTTATTCCTCCTGACTCCATTTGATGACTCTTCAGCTGCACCTGTTATCCTCCACTAGCCTCAACAAACTGTAGTAACAAAAACTGTTAGCTTTTGGGTGCAGCATGCAGATTTTGTGCTGTTCCTGGATATAAAATCACCATGTTACCGAGAATTACTTTACCAATCTAATGTTATATCAGAAGAGGCGAGGACTAGCAGAGGGCAAGCCTCCAAAGAGCCGAAGTTTTTAGCAAGTGAGCTCTACAGCAGTGTTAGCTAGGAAAACAGCTAACATAATTGTTGCTATGTAGTAAGGCACACAGCTATTTCAATTCCAACAAGCGTGATATTTTCACTTTGCTGGACAGCTGGTTGGTCTTACCAGAGTCCAGACAATATTGTTACCCTACAAGAGGAACTAAAGCCCACCCAGCCCTGCTGAAATTACTGTAGAAAATGCAGTCCCTAAAACTCAAACATTTTATCACAGTTAGTGACTTTCAGGAACTCTCAAATCTTGGTGAATTATGAAGATAATAATGTAGAACAATCCTAAAGAAGAAAATCCTTGTTTTTAACTGGATTTACCATCCCTTTAACTACTTTCTCCAGTGAAAGTCAATTAGAGAAGATTGAAAAAGCAGCTGTAACAGCACTACCAGGATTAAGTATTTTCTCTGGTGCAGGATTTACTGCGCTACCATTATATAATTTACATTTGGGTCTAGAATTTTAAATAAATACCATTCTACTGTTTACTGTCAATAGTTCAACTGCAGATTAATGATTTCACAAAGAGTCTTTACTCTTTGTGAAATAATGGTTCTCATGGTTATAGAAATTATGTAATATAAATCAAAATAAAGGGCTAAAACTAGAGTTTGTGGCTTTGTAAGAGTTTATCATCATCAGTACTGATACAGAGTTTCAAACCTAGGGGAGTTTTTGAATCGAGCAATGTTCCTATTTAAATTAGCAGGCTACATTAGCTAAATTGTTTGTGCTACCATGTATTCACTTTTTTCAAAGCACCATGTCCTCTCCTCTTGTCACTTATTTGTTTATTTTGTCCTGCAGTTGGGGAGAATCCATGCCAAAACTCTGCTTCATAGTTTCTATGGCAACATGGGGAATACTTCATTGACATAATGAGTCTCAATTAACTTAGTAAAGAGGCTGATTAGTTAAGCCTTTAAATTTTATGCAAAACCATGAAACGGCCCATGTTTCCTCTCCATCATTTAGCTGCCAGCTAAACATGAGCTGAATGCTTGATTAGTTTTAGGTCGAGGAATACACTGAGACCAGATCACATGTATATTGATTGATTCACAGTCCTTTTTTTGTGGGAGAATGATGAAACAAAGAGTTGAGTAAGCAATTGTGCAAGAGAGAGAGAAGCTGGAAACAGAATAACATAGACAATGTGTACAGGGAATGGTTGACAAGGTCCAGTCTTTCTACACACCAACACTTTGGTGTGTAGTGCCCCAATTGGAGCACATTGTCTAGTGACATTGAGCTGTAACACATTCAAAGTTGTATTTGTTGACTTGGCATAGATTTTTCTCAAACTGGAAACATAAACTTTTGAATTCCCCCCCTTTTTTAAAAGCCTGCATAATATACAGTTGCTCTTTTGGTCAAGACCAATTTAGAGATTTAACTATCAAAACAAATAAACTTGTCACGGTCGATCTTTTCATGGTCCCGACTGCTGTCATTTTTAATATTTCACAACACTGTCAAAGCACTAATTACACGTAGACTACATTCAAACAACTTTTGTTATGCCATTGTCTCATTTAGTAATATTTTTCCCTAAAGTGCATATGCTTGCTATTAAAGTCAATCAAACTGCAGAAAATAATAAATAAGAATTCAAATAAATAAATAAAAATCTCTCTATGAAAATTAGCAATAAGGTACTGCCACCCTCGCCTCTGATAGAAAAAATTTTAATCCCAAAGCAGATGTCAATATTTGAGAAGCAAAATTAGTAAGCCTGGTGAAAAAAAGACCTGCTGCCTTAGTTATCTGCAGCATCAGAATGAACCAACAATTTAAACATAATTGTGAGGCATTAGGGGAATGAGCTGCCTGTATAGGAGGCTGAAGGCATATGTGTATGTAGCAATGCATATGTCTGAATGTTTTTGTTTGACATTTGCCTTTAATAAACCAGATTTTTCATAGATTCCGTTATAGCCAGATCAGATCCAAGGCTTTTCAGTGTGTTGATATTTATTTCCAATGAGCTTTTATTTTAGACTTTAATTTGGTTCAGAGATCATTAAATAAATAGATCAAGATACCAATCATAGTTACATGACTTGAGGGTTTTTTAAATAAAGTTTTTATATTTGTCAGATAATCAAGCAAACTAAATCTGAAGCCCACTGATCCATCCTGAGAGTATTCCTGTCATGCTGCGTTGCTCCCTCAGGCCTGGATGATTGCCTGCAGCAGTACATCAAGACCTTTGAGAGAGAGAAGGTGGGGGGCGACCAGCTGCTCCGTATCACCCACCAGGAGCTGGAAGACCTGGGAGTGTCCAGGATTGGTCATCAGGAGCTCATACTGGAGGCCGTGGACTTGCTCTGTGCTCTGGTGAGTCCAAGCTCCAAACCTCGAAACTTTTCAGTGATTGTCATGTTTTCAGTTCAGTTGCTCTCTATTGATTGACAAAAATGAAATGATTTGGGCTTCTGAAACCCATTCAGAACCCGCTGGATAATGTCAACAATGCATCGTCATTAATTAGATAAAAACAAGGCTGATTTTCTTAATTCCTGAAAAACTGAGCTGACGTTTTGGAGACGTGAATTTACCCGACAGCGGCAATATGCCGAACAAATAATCTTGAGTATCAATTTATCTTCCATGAAGCTTGTTAACTGATCAGTGAAATATGCAGGGAATGACTCAGAGATCGAGTGGCATCCACACAAGCACATCCAATCAGCATAAGCACTGATGGCTTCTTAAGCCCTCTTTTTAATTTTTATGCCATAGTTAATGTCTCGGCTTACTCC
The DNA here is from genome assembly GCA_900302535.1 of Neoniphon sammara. Classification (NCBI taxonomy): domain Eukaryota; kingdom Metazoa; phylum Chordata; class Actinopteri; order Holocentriformes; family Holocentridae; genus Neoniphon; species Neoniphon sammara. Next base: position 38,011 of record OMKZ01037668.1, on the reverse strand, counting down.
TGGAAGCAATAGGCACTTCATAATTGCATGACTGGTACGAGAGTCATTCTAGAAAATTAGTGATTTTGATTGACTGACAAGCTAAACATAACATTCCTGCAGATATTACAAGGGGATGCAGTTTTGACCATTTTTATTTTTACCACAGAGACAGAAAATGCTTTAGGTCGCCAGTTTAATAAATCGAAGCAAATCTACCAAAGTTAATAGTCTAATCAAAATATTCTCCACAGGCAAATCTTAGCGCTGTCATTTATGTTAACATGGATTACAGCTGCTTCTTGGGGTGATTTCTCCACTCGTTCTCAAACCCCTGCAAGTTTCGTGTGTGTCAGCATGATACACTGCTGTTCTGCTGATGAGGCTAATGCATATGAGCGCTGCTGAAGCTGTGAAAGCGTAATGTTTATTTGGCTTGTTACACTCACCCCCCATATTCACTCCACATGCCACTACAACGACCCCGGCTACGGAGCTGTGTTACCTTGTGATCCAGGTCAATAGGCTGCATTCATAATAGCAAGGACTAAACCTTCCCACTGAACTCATGACTGAACTCTTTCAAAGCGAGAAGCTGAATTAGCTAAGGGACATGGTCATTTTCTACCATGCAAGTGAGTTTAAAAAGTGTCTTCAGTTCATTTTTACAAATCACTCCAACTTTGTTGTTGGGCATTAGTTTGAGGAAATCTGCAGTAATCAAACCAGCAAATGGTAGCAACCAGGACAAAAGTCTTTTATCCATTACCGTGCCACATACATTTATTTGCTTGACTGTAGTTTGTTTAGATTTCTTTGTTAGTTGATTTGCTTATATATTAGGTATTTATATGTGTATTTACTCCAAACGTAAAAATATTTGTACTGTACATGATCCAATCACTTGTACAAAATAAATAAATACATAGATAGATAGATAAATAAATAAATAAATCAATAAAAACCCTTGATCTATTAATGTCTTGTGTAAAGGATTTCCTCCCAAATGGCCTCTCATGGTACATGGACCAGCACAGGTTCTGGTTCATGTTCTGTTCAAGTTTCTTTAAAACTCACATTACTTTGAAAACTCATATTGGCACTATAAGAAACTGTAGTTAAAACCAGTGTTTGTGCATAGAAACAAGTTCTGATTCTTTATGCTCAACAGGAAGAGGATAGTTAAAGCTTCATTTTCTTGGTTTTGGATTGTGGTGACATAATTTATGTATCTGTTACCACCCTTAAACCCATAGATGCTGTTTGCCTCTCTGCACCCAGGTTTATTACTGGCGACAACTCCAGTGCATATCGTTATCTCCTTGATGATAAGGCCGGCTGGCTCTCTCTGTCTGTGAGGCGCGACCAACACTTGTATTTATTCATTTACCAAGCCATCCTTAATAAATGACCGTCTCATATCTCATCATTGATGGTTTGGCTGGTTGATTCATGCTCTCCACACTGGTTCCTAAATTAAATTTTGAACTGGGGAAGATTGTGTTGCTTCTGTGCTCTGCTCACTTGGAATGAACTGCAGTGCATTTTGACAATGGACTGATTATTACTGTTGTAATTCCAGGATTTGAAATTTAAATCTGATTGCAAATGGTTTTAACATGTGTTAGAGCTGCTGATGTTTTTTTCTCAGCAGCACTGAAAATGAAGGTCATTCCTCAGTGTGTTTGCGAGCTTCCAAGAAATATTAATTCAATCAATCAATCAATCAATCAATCAGTGTTTCTACATCTTTCAAACGTCATTTGAGATAGTAAAAGTCCTAAGTTTAGCTTTATTACTTGGAGCCATTAGGGAAATTCTGGTATACTACATTCAGCATTTATACTGTATGCTATAAATAAATGCTCCCTTTTTTATTTAATAAATATTAGTTATTATTCTTAGTGTTGGCTGTACAGTAGGTCTGTTGTCCTCTTGTGTATCTACTGTGATAATTTTGTAGATGAAGCAATTGCCCTCCTTTTTGCCCTATTTTTATCTGCAGGCTGAAAGGACAGTTACTCCCTGTAATTGAACTTTGAGTGAGAAAATAAACAGTGATGATCTTCAGTAAAACCCAAAGATTAATTGGCAGTTCACGGCGTCATCAGAGATGGTGTCAGCTGTGATGCACTACACCGTCCCACTGAGAAAATACAACAGCAGGAGCAGGTGACGGATGAGAAAAAGTGAACATTAGTGACGAAGTGGGGAAAGATATGCTTTAGCCCAAGAGAGACAGGGCGAGATTGAACTGAGCGCGAGTGGACGGAGGTCACAGATGTTATCTGAATCTAAAGCCCTCTCATCCTGCATCTCTGTACGGGGGGCCTTGCTTCAGCCCCAAAGCCCCTTATGTAACTAGGATTTAGTTTTAAGTCTCTCAGGCACTGCTGTATTAAATATGATTACTCACCCTCCTGCTGCGCATCCCCCCTCCCAAGAAACCCTGGCATGACAGACGCCCACAGGCCTGCACGTGCGCTGTGGCATTGTGGGTAATGAGTGTTCTGCTTTCCCCTAGACATGCAAAGTGACAGCTGGAGGGGAGTGGGGCTGGGTGGTTGGGTCAGTGGTTTTATTCCTCACATGTTCGTCATATGAGCAGGATCCTCAGCAGTGTAACAAGGTGGGCTGGTCCCCTCCACCCCCCACCCACCCGTGAGGTCCCTTCACTGTTTGTGTCTTTTTATTTACCAGCCAAATAGTCTCCAAGGTACTGTTGCAGCTATTTGAGTCTTCATGTCGGAGAAGTTCTTGGAACGCAGTGCAATTAAAGCAAACAATGAAAACCTGGCCAAACAAAGCACATTTAGTTTCCTCTCTCCCCTTTAGAATTACGGGCTGGAGACCGAGAATCTGAAAACGCTTTCTCACAAGCTCCACGCGTCTGCCAAGAACCTGCAGAACTTCATTACGGGAAGGCGTCGCAGTGGGCATTATGACGGCCGCGCTACCCGCAAGTTGCCCAACGACTTCCTTACGTCCGTGGTGGACCTCATCGCTGCTGCCAAAAGCCTTCTGGCATGGCTAGATAGGTGAGATTTGGAAAAAGTTACATGTATAAACCATCCATTCATGGTAAAAATCATATGATGTGCTGGAAAACACTGATACATGTGTAAATACACAGTCTCACGTGCATTTATGCATATATGCACGAACATTGGATTTAGTGTGGTTGCAGGTTTGGTCCTCAGGCAGGTTTTAGTGCTAAAATTAATCTATATGGATACTTAATTCTAATAGAAGCCAAATATTAACTTCAACACTGAACCCTAACTGTCTAGTTCTACGATATTTAATATCAGAAGCTAAGTAGCATTCACCATTTTGTCTGTTTCCAAAATATTAACTTGTGTTTTGGGGTAACTTGACTAAATTCATTGTTTTTGAATTTCACATTTATCTCATATAGGCCGTAGTTTACCTGTTGTGATGCTGCACAGGGCAAAATGAATGTTGTGGAAATGCTGGGACACAACACTAAATAGGATGAAGCAATCTCATGTTTTGTCTGTCTGTAGTTAGTGCATAGTGTTTTATTTTACCTCATAATTATGTAATTTCCAGGAACAATCAGCAGACAAAGATGAGCAAAAGCTTTATATAAGTTGTTTTCGAGAGGGAGGCCATAAAGGTACTGAGCATGTGTTCGCTTTATCCTCCCATGAGTCTCTGTGATTTTGCCTGTGTGTGTGTGTGTGTATACACTGGATTATCACTTGTAAGAGCCATTTCTAAACCAAAAAAGAAAAAAGAAAAGTAGTTAAAATGCAGGGATGTGCCACTACAGTCAGCTTATTATTTGCGAGGATGTGCATCTATGTCTGTATGATTATTCTTACATACATTTTTTGTGCTTGGTATTTTTTTTGTTGGCTTTATCAGACTGACTTTGATTTGGGAAATGCATTACACAAAAAGGGCAGCATGCTTGCTTGCTCGCACCTGCTAATGTCAAGGATTATATAATTATCTGTTGCTTAGGTATCACCTTAATATGTGATGCTAAAGCCTCACCTCTTCATGGGTAGTGTGATATTAGCAGCGGTTGTGTTGTTTCTGCTGTGCCACGAGCAGCGTACTTTTAAATTGATATTGCCTATTCCAGTGACAAATTTTCATGGGTCACAGCACACAGGTCATGCTTGTTTTTATTGTTTATGATAAATATTAGTAGTTGTTTTTTATAGTTGTTTTGCAATGAGTATAACAAGCTTATGTTGAATTTTGGTATTTTGTATACATGGACTAGTCATTTGTTGTTCAGATGTGCAAAAGCAGACTTTGCACATCCCTATTAAAATATCAACTTGCTGATGGCACTTGCTGTTTCTGATATTTGACTAAGCTAAACTTTGCTCATTGTTAGCTATTACTGACTCTTACTATATCTGGCAAAGGAACTGTTGTTTTATATACTGTATGTGCACTAGCTACTTAAGTCTTATTTATTCGTATCAAAGCTTTATTTGTTTGCTTGATATATGCAAATGATATCTATAAGAGGTGTGTACAGCTACAAGCTGCATCTGGACAGATTTTCAAAACTATGAAATAGATGGATATAAATAAAAGTAAAAGTGTGTTTGTGTGTGTGCACATACATGCATTAACACGCACATGTATGTGTGTAGTTGTGTGTGTACGGACACAATGTGTGCATTAAGTAACCGTGTATTGCAGACAGAGGATTGTGGTCCATTATAGGCTGTTCACTGTGTGTCCAGAGTGCTGTCTCAGACACAGCAGGGTATCTGTACTTGGGAATATTTCACCAAGATGCAGCGTATTTACCAGTGATCTAGGCTCAAAGTAAGAATGATCTAATGGTTCATTCCAGGTGCTACTTCTTTTTCAGGTCTCCATTTGCTGCAGTGGCAGACTACTCCATCACAAGAAACAATGTGATCCAACTGTGTCTTGAGCTCACGACAATTGTACAACAGGTAAACAACTCGATGTCCAGTTATTACTAGCTTTCACTCCAAATGAAATGTTCCATCATAAATACCTCTATTAGACTCGAGTAACCCGAATCCACACATGAGAATTTTAGAGGTATGCCAAAATGCATTACTTCATTCCAGTTGTGCAAAGATGCCTAAAATGTCTAAAACTACTTTCACAAGGTTTAGAAACACATCTGCACAGTATTAATATCGCTTCAATTCGATTACAATGCTTAAATTAAGAAAATTTGTTGTGTAATCTCTGAAATCAAGAAAAAATTGAAGCGGCGTTTCACATACATAACATCTGATCTACAGCCTCTAATGCTGAATTTTTATATTTGGCATGAATTTCATATGCATACAGAGGTAAAAATTTAAGGTTTAATAATAAAAAGCACATGCCAAATACACCCAGGCTCTGTTTTAATCATGTTAAACTGTCAAAATGGGATTTTTCATGCATATAATGAGTCAGCAGGGCAGCTGTGTAAATGTTTTATTGGCAGTATGTCTTGATATCACAATTTAGATATCATTGTCACTGTGTTACTTTATGCATGCAGGCGTGTAAGTATGTTAAGGCCCAGGAAGCTGATTAAATCATCTGATGTCACAGAAGTGTCGTTTTCATAGCTTTTGTCTTTGGATGGTCAGTATGGGAGATAATGAGGAGTTAAGAGAAAAATGAAAGCAGGAAAAATGAAAAGTGGGAGTGAAAAAGGGTGGAAGGGAGAGATAGTTGAAAGCAGGGAGAGAGAGAGAGAGAGAGAGGGGAGAGTGAGACAGGCTTCTGCATTGGTGACTCATTTGTTTTGTGTTTATGCATGTATGTGTGGGTGTTCTGGGGGTTATAGGTGCCAAGCTGTTCGGTCTTTGCTTACATCCACCTACAGCAGAAATACCAATAATAACTCCGTTTTGACACATTCTCTCGAGGTAACAGCACTCTCTTAATGTTCCCCAGGACTCCTCTGTGTACGAGACAGAGAACAAAATTCTGCATGTGGTGAGTTGACCACTTTATTCCACTTCATCTGATGCAAATGGAGCTAAAATGTCCACAATTAAAAGATGACATTTATCCTCACGCCTCCTCCCTCAGTGTAAGACTCTGTCTGGAGTGTGCGACCACATCATTTCTCTGTCCTCGGATCCCATGGTGTCCCAGGCTGCCCATTTGGAGGTTGTCCAGCTCGCCAACATAAAATCCACTGAGGGACTGGTAAGACTATGTCTGACCTTCACTCAGCTGTAAGGACTGTATCGACCTTTTGGGAGTTTGGCCCATTGGTCAGGTTTGGCACCAAAATAATCTCTGTCTCCGGTACGCATGCTAACTGTTCAGTGTACAGAATGCTGAGTCGTTGTAGTCGATTAGCATTATCTTGAAAGTGAGGAAATGAGAAGTCGAAGCCTCTCTAAGGCTGAGTGGTGAGTTAAATTTAATGACATGGTATAAATCTGCCAGGCTGGTCTGGAGGACTGATAAAATATACAAAATTTGATTAAAGTACGTACTATTAAAGAATAGCTCTTCAGTAAGGTGACCAGTTGGCCAGACTCAAAACATCAGAGTAGTACATACTTACTCAAGTGTCACACAGACTGTCTTTCTCATAGTAAACCCAATATTGGATAGGAAGCACAAATCTAATGCTTCACTACACTGTGACACCCACAGAAAAGTAGTCTGGTACAATACAGTGAATAAATGGTGTAGTATACCTAAAGTATCAGAGTGTTATTGTCAGGGATTTAGGCAGGACTCAGACACAAGGAACAGGGAGACAGGAATAAAGTTAAAAGCTTTGCTGAAGTCAGCAGGTAGATCACAAAGTAATGCAGGAAGGAGGTCATCCACGGTACAACAGTCCAGCAGGCAGAGGTACCAAATCAGCAGGCAGAGGAAAGAACCGGACTCAGAAAAACTGGGTCAAAACAACAGGCAGACAGAACAGGTACAGAGAGGAAGGAACAATCTAGCAAAACACACTAAGACGTCCTGGCACACAATATCTGAACTAAGGCAGACTAATGAGCTAAAAAGGATCAGCTGCTTGGATGTGAAGAACACCAGAAGCTGATAGGTTGACGGCAGGCATGTGAAGGTGGGAAGAATGCTGCGTTCGGGCGGTCCTCATCAACTCGTTAAGTCTGAAAAATGTCACATGACCAGCTCATACTCACCAGCTGTTTGTGTTTGGATGGAAATGCGTCAGTGATGTGCGTAATACAATATATTGTACACATGTACATGTCAGCTGGGATGTCAAGAAGCTGCACCAATGATACATCCACTGAAAATTTAAACAATGGAAGCAGTCGTTTACACAGAATGATTGAACAAGGCAAGTTATATGGATATGGTATATTGTTTTCAAGTTGCCCACATGTATCAAAATGATATGTCACAACTTGTTAACTCGAGTATTATGGAACTTGCCTGCGTTTATCTCTTGTATTTATGACTTCATCGGCCATTTGAGTGAAAAGTTCCAGTGGTAAACTTGGAAAATTTCAACTTTCAAGTTGACGAGGACCGCCTGAATGCACCTGAAGTCACAGGACTAACAGGATGATGACAGAAGCTACAGGACTTGGGAAGAAACACAAAGTCCCAGTACTCACACTTGTGCCCTTGTGCCCTTCATGTGGGCGTACACGTGTAGGTGCGCAAGACCGCAGGGTGTCCCATTTCTCTAATGTTGTTCTCCAGGGGTGCTCAGGAGGACCCCTGATGTGCCCCTCCTGCAAGTCCGCATCAGACCACACTTTGCTGAAGGCTATTTCCCATAAATCCTGTGTTAGCGTGACGTTTTATGTAATTCTCCATGGCGGCGCTATCCCAAGTAGGAGGGACTGGTGTTTATGATCCTCCTTCTCTGGATCCAATCGATCATACTATAGGCAAAGCCTGTTTTTCTTACAGAAGTGCTATGGAGTAAACTGTGACGATTTATTATAGATCATATCTATTCTCAGTTCTTGTTGAGATGGAAAAATGTATTGTTTGGGTTTTAAGAGCAGAAAAGGAATTTAGACAGTTTCATCTTATGAATAATTTTATTAGTCAAATTCCATATCAAATCCAAATTTATGTGAACAGTGCAAAGTTTTCATTTTTTTCTTGTTTTAATGCTTTTGTTTACAGTGCATTTTTTAATCTGTATTTACACATTAATGAATATTTGATATATATTTATATTTGTTACATTTCAAATGATTTCTACAGAAGTGAGAACTTGATGTCTGCATTTCTTATATGTCACAAAAGTTCACACCTTGAGACGAATTGTGCAGCTTTGGGTGGGCATTGGGAAGAGGCAAAACACACACTAAGACAAAACAAAACTGAGAGAGAAAAAGAGAGAGAGAGAAGGCGAGAGACTGGAAGGCTAGAGGTCGACCCGATCTGGAATCAGAGGTGCTGGCAGTCGTGTCAGTTATATTGTTTTTCGGGTTTGAAAAAAATAGAAACATGTTGGAAATAGCTCCCAATCAAAAAGCAAAATACAAAATTACTAATAATGCTGTAAGATGTAAAAATCTGCCAGCAACAACCATGTGGCTTTTGACACATGTTGATTTATTGGCTTCAGTGTGGTTCAAATATAACGTTGTACAAATGATCATGTAACATGTTGATTTTTTTCACACACTGCAAAAAACATAGGAAATTCCAGCACAAAGCTTTGAGAACTGCAACCATCCTATACCTACTGAACTTCAGTGTACCGCTCCCTCCCATGTACCATGAAATCGTCGGGTACAGAAAGTAGTTTTATATTCCTCACACATTATGGCTGAATATACCATAAAATTAAAGCTGACAGTTGGCCTTTTAACCCCAGCCACTGTGTCATTTCACATTTAAAGTATATGGAGAATATGGAGCCCAAACATTAAAACTGTGCGCCGCTGTCCAGTGACGCATGCAGCTCACTGTTACTGTTCCCAAATGGAGGTCAACCTGCGAAACAGCATGAAAACAACTTTTGAAACCGGCACGATAAAGAGAGCTAAAATTTTCCATTTTCACTGTAAACAGTGATTATGTACGTTTTGGGATATGGCGATTATGTTTGATGGCAGTGAAGACACATTGTTGGCCACTGTATCACCATTAGCCTTTTGTTGGACTCCTCCATCTTAGCAGTGACCTACACACAGACATGAGTATCCCGCTCGGGGCTACAGTAAGAGCCCCACCCCCCCACATAAATGCTTGTAGGGGCATAGAAGTTCTTTCATCCGTTCAATAAAACCTCAACAGAACACAGGGCCAAGTGGCCTAAAAATAAACCTCTTACACTCATCTCTGAGACTGGCATGCTGTTTGTCTGTGTGTGTGTGTGCGTGTGTGTGTGTGGGTCTGTGTCTGTTTATTTGCAATGCACTTAGGCCCCTTTTAGTGAAAGCTTTGAGTTTTAGCTTCTCTGCAACAAACCTGGGCTAAACAGTATTTGCAAGTAATTCTTGGTATTTGTTTCAGTCTGAATGGTCCCTTTCAGAGCAGATTCATCACATTGGAGCAACTTAGATTGTGTCGGATTTGTTTTTAAATTGTACCCAAGTGGTTTTAAAGCGTATCCCTGTAATTAGCTTAACATTTTGTATTATCTGGTGAGGCATCAATAGTTCATCAGTAGCTCAATAGGAAAACACCCCAAATGCCAAGTTTTCTGAATACATTCACAGTTGCTGGATAATAATTACAATAAATCCATATAGAATCCACCCATCTTGTACTCCAACCGGGTTGAAACAAATGCCAAGTTTTCTGAATATTGTTTGACCTTGCTCTGCCCTGCATTTCAGCTGTACGGAAATGCGGTGTTTTTAATGAGCCTCATGTTTGCGTCTGACTGTGTTTATGTTTGACTGGGCATTAAAATGTAAATGAGAATTTGTATTCCCGCTGTTTTTCTACAGGGCATGTACATCAAATCAACATATGATGGTTTGCATGTAATCACTGGAACTACGGAGGGAGTAAGTACCAGCCTTTTCAGAGCTATTTGGCCCACTGATCTTTCAGTCTTGGTTGTGTCACAGTAAATCTTTATCATAACAGTGAGCAGGAGCAGCAGCAGCAGCTATAGTGTGTTTATAACTCTGCCTCTGTCTGCCCATCAGTCCCTGGCTGACCGCTGTAAGAAAATCCATGCTGGGGATGAAGTCATCCAAGTCAATCATCAGACAGTGGTAAGACTCTCCCCTAAACTCATATTTAACTGCCCTCCGGTTTGATACGTGTGTGTGCATTTTTTTTATTTTTTCAGTCTGAACTTGTGCAAATGGTCTTGTGCCGTATGTACATCCTTAACATGGGGTCATCCTAGGAGGGTGTGCAGAGCATACACACTCCTTTTCATCAATACCCTGCTTCACATTCAGTCAGTTTATTCATGCACATTCACACCTGGGAGATGCCCAGTGCACTGACATTGTATGACTGTGCTTTACATTTCTCTCTTATATACAGTGGACAGTCACAAGCACAGCTATGGTTACAGATAGCTGAAAAAGGGATTTTTTTAGGCATCCCTATTCTGGTTTATCTGCTGGATTTGGCTCAATAATTAAAGCATAGCTAATAATGTTTGTCCAAGCCTGGATACAGACCCTCGGGCTACATTCCAGTTGATCAGTATGTACCTGCTGATCATTGCCACAAGCTGCCCACAAGCTGCCTGTTTCTCAAGTGTACGCGGCACGGTAACTTCAGAAGAAGTGAAGAAAAAAAAAATTCCCTCTCCCAGATAATAGCTGTGCAGTGATGATAGTGCTGTCAGGAAACTTGTGTTGGATCTGAAGATTTTAATCGAGAATGAATGCAAATATGGATTTTATTTTGGCATCAAGACTGTTTTTCGTATCACTCCCTGTGAAGTGTAATTTTAAATCAGCCAAAACCTAGAGTAGGGAGAAATTAAATGCAACCCTCCATGCGGAGCTGAGAAGAAGCAGAGCCCAGAGGTGGATGCTGGGCAGCGGTGGGGTGTTTCAGATGTACAGACAGCAGAAACAGACGCAGCCGCAGAGAATGAGCAGGTGAGTTTGACAGCTTAAGCAGACCGCCCATTTAGCGAAGGCAATTTCCAAGTTCGGCTTATTCAGATTTCAGATAACACATCAGCTATGTGCCTTCACAGGTTTCGTTTAATTATACAAAAATCCTGCTAATTTATTCACCTCAGTGTGATACATCGTTAAGAACAAACTGATGATTGATTATTCATAAACAAATCCTGCCAGGGGCACTGCTAGCAGGAAGAAGAGGAGGCAGACGAGATCCTTCAGACAAATGATTTGATGTTAGATGCATCAGGTCAGAGTGTCAGTGTCACATTTTGTCAGAAGGCCCAGAATTCCTTGCAGCCCCTATGATACCTACTTACAAGCAGGTAACAGTGATAGATCCAAAGCTCCAGGCCTGCTCTGGTAGCAGCAAGGTCAAGGCAGTAAGGACCTACCATTGATCTATAATTCTTCAAAAGGCAGGTGGGAGAAGTCCAGCAGGACACAGACCAGAGATCACAGGACCATGAGGAGGCAGACAGAAGTATGAAGAGAAGAGAAGTCCACCCAAAGAAATAATTATCTTTGCCACAAAAAAAAAAAAAAAAAAACCTGCATTGTGACTGACTTTGAAAATGTCACTAAAATACTTAAAGAATACATTGAATAAATAAGGGATTGTCTGGTACTATGGTGCACAAAGATTTGAAAACTGTAAAGAAAAAATAAAATGATGATATGGCAGCATATCAAAACTAAATAAAACTAGGCAACAATGGCAAACTGAACTTGTGGTGCAGGAATGCACAATGAATGTGGAAGGTTTCAGACAATCAAGAAAAGGGGCAGCAGTGCAGCACAAATCAACTTTAACAGCCATCTGATAACACTGAAATGAATAGAAAATCTTCAGGGAAAAAATGGAAGGCACCAGCAAGACAATGATTTATAAGGAGCCAATCTTTCTTCACCAAGGGAGGTGAGTAGATGTCTAAAAGTAACAAACCAGGGGATCTGAAACCTGCTCTTTAAACCAACACAGACCTGGATGTGCACAGAGATTCTGGGGAGCAAAACAAAGCCAAACAAAACTTTAAATATCATTTTGCTGTGGAATACAGCAGGGTTTTTGTTTCTAAAAGTGAGTCCGATTCAGCCTATTGGCCTCCTTAATGCACTTTCTGTGTAAAGACTTTGTGTGTAGTAGCTGTCAGGATGACGAATTACTTAGAAAAGAGCAAACTGATTGCTAGGTCATTGCAGGAAGGATACCTGGTTTTCTGCTGCTTGGAATACAGAAGATAAACTGGAATCCAGTCCAGTCAGCTGAGCATGTTTCTCCATAGACTGGCCTTGGCATATTTAGTTCAGCACAAGACAGTTTTTCTGTGGGCAGGATTGTATTTCATGCCAAACATCATCAAAATTAGGTTACAGCCTACTTACAAGGTGTCCCAACTGTTCACAGCACACAACACCAGAGCTTACCACAACATGACAGCGCATGGAGATCGATATCATGCAAAATATACAACCTGCCCTCTGGCAACTTCTACTTAGAGATAATCATTAGAGCATCAACATGAGCCATTGGTGGGTAGCAACTGCAGGCTGGGCTGTGGCTTCCACCCATCACAGCATATATGGATTATTACAATAATGACAACAACATCACCTTATACAAAGCAGGATGTGCTTTGATTCATAGTTGCCAGATGTGCATCCTCAGACAAGGCAAGTTTATCCGTATTAACACTGAAATCTTCCTACTGTTGTACATCCAGAACACTGAAGTCAGCCATTTGCAGCTCCTGCCCAATTGTTTGGCAAGGTTTTATTATCAGAAAGTTTTTTACTGTGTGGGCTTTCAATACATGTCACGTAACCCCTTTTAAAAAGCACTTAACCTCAATTTTAAGAAACTGGCTGGCTTTAGGCAATTTTCTGATGCCTGGGTGTAATAGCCCAGAATACAGGGCTCATAAAAGAGTTCTTTTTTTCTTTATTTTTTGCCTTGTAGAAAGTCAACTACTCGTGGGGATATTTATCGTCAAGTGGATACAATATAACTGGCCTACGGCATTACTTATGAATCATAAGTATTTTAATTATTTTCTTTGCCAGAAATGCTTAGATGTGTTTTCTACAGTGTGTGCTAAACTTATTAATCTTTCTTGGATAATGTTATTTTATGCATTGCTTGTTTGCATGTTTCATTTCCATGCAATTACTGGTGATTTTTATTCATTTACTTATTTATTCAGATTTAAGTGCAGGACTGCTGCCTATGATTTACCCTTGTGAGCTAGACAGTCTAACAACTTGTAACTCTATCCTCCCTTTCCCATCCAGTGGCTTTGTTTGCCATTACTGCTGCCTTGCTACTAAATTACTTAATTATGTAATTAATAAGTTATTAAATCATTATCAAACCCCTGAATGTGCTGGGTGTAAGCACAAGATGATTTTTGTCATGAAAATTGCTTCAAATTGTAAAATTAAGAAAAAAACAACAACAACAGTGAAACTAAATGGAAATTAACTGTTGACATGTTTATGTTGTTGGCCATATACTGACCATCTTGTAGCAATGCCTAATTGCTACAATGCTGTGCTGTTTTATGGGTTAAACAATTTCTTGCTATCCTTTATTCTCTTCACATTCTCCATAACAGATGCTTTGAATGTATTGACAAGGGAGGCATTTTTATCAAAGCTGCCATTGCAACTGCAAAACTGATGGGCTGAGATGGTTTCCTTCTAGCCGCCTTATTCTGAGACATCTAAGTGTGGAGGTGCTGTGATCAACTTTCCCGATTAGCTAATAAGGCTACATGATACCATCCTCATATGAGACAGACATTGCTAACATTGTCAGTCAGTGGGGACAGCCAAATGATTTTTAATTATTTTTCACCATTTGGATAGCCTTAGGATACAATCAGTAGAATGATTTCTGTTGTGGAAGTGAGATGGGAAGGGGGCTTTTGTTTGTTCCCTGCGTCCCTCTCAGGCTGATTAGATGAGGCTTGAGGGAATGATGCATCTCACTACTGTGAGATGTTCAAAATTATGTTCAAAATTACAGGTTGTCTTAAGGGGTGTATTACACTTTAATTTACTTTTTGTTTGCTGTTGTCTTGTGGTCACTATGAGTTGTGCCTTCAAAAAGAGCTTAAATTGGTTAATCTGTGCATCAGTTTTTATTTTATTTATTTTTTTATTGGCTGGCATTTTTAGTGCTAAGCGATCCATGCCGTGGTGTTTTTGGACTGCACCTCCCAGAGTACACTTGTCAATCAAACAGTGTGTCCAGTACTGTGACATCGATTTCCTCGGATTCAACTGTCGCTGAAGTTTGAGTTTCTGTGGGTGGCGCTCTTCTATTTGGCTTTTCAGCTATGTTGGCTCTCACTGCTCATGCTAACCACCCAGGCCTGCTTCAGGTTTCATGAAGTCACTGGAGCTTTGTATCACTGCTGTGTTACATCAGTCAGTAAAAAGTACAAAAGAATAACAAAACAGACATTTCATTTGTTAATATGAAAATGTCACGGACGATTCATTTAAACTGTAAGTCTGAATCGAGACCATCTACATGTGTGTATCTTAAGGACGCCCGTAAGTGTGTTGTGTTGTTCGCTAGGTGGGCTGGCAGTTGAAGAACTTGGTGAACTCGTTGCGTGGGGACCCCGCAGGTGTTACTCTGACGCTGAAGAAACGCCCACAGAGCACACTCACCTCAACTCCTGCCCTTCTCAAGAATATGAGATGGAAGCCCTTGGCTCTGCAAGTATGACTACTGCTTTCATCCTCCACTGATATGTGTGTGTGTGTGTGTGTCTGCGTGTGCGTTCATCTCTGCTTCTTTGCTTACTCACTTTAAAAAGTAAGTCTCTCAAAATCCAGTTCCTTGATCACTCCTTAAATGGCCAATTTAAAAGTAAAATATAAAATGAATATGAATGAATAGAGCCGTTTAAACCAGAAGTGGCTGACTGTGCTGGTCAGGTGAGAGAACACAGAGGAAATGTAGGCTCGGATAATTTCATGAAAATATGAGAATGTTTACTGAAATGAGGATTTTTAAGTTACATAATGTATTTCATTTCTACATTTGAAAGGCCATAACTGTCGGTCTGATTTTGACAGAAGCTGATGAGATGATGTGTCTTGATGCTGTGTTATAAAAAAAAAGGTCTGATGCGGATTCTATAATTAAAGGTCAAAATTTCAAACTTGTAAACGTCATAACTGATAGGTAATTTTGATGGAACTTGGAGTGACCTTACATATTTTTACTCCGGGGGAACGAAATGTTTACTGTTCTGTATTCATGTCTACATTTTGATCATGAGCCCTGTTCTGTCTTGAGGAAGGTCATATGACCAAAACATTGACAACAGTAAATTGATGCAAATCTGATCCTGCACGCATGACAATGAACTTTTTTTTTTTCTGTGAACATGGAACTTCAGGGAGATTCATTATATATAATGATTTGTGTGTTATTCTGTCTTTGATTTGTACATATTTGAGGTAAACAATTATATCATCAGGATGCTGTGCTTGAGTTAGACTGGGCTGGATTCAGCTTTACACTCATCCTCCTCCCCGTCTCTGTCCTCATCCTCTCCACCACTCTATCACATCTTCACATCCCCCTTCTCTAAATCTAATTTGTTCTCCTCCTGGCATTTTAAGGAAAGTAAAGAACTGAAGTAGAAAACTTTGTTCCATAATGTGACAAGTGACTAAAATTAACGATGTCAAGGTAACCTGTTAAATTACTGAAAAGAACATTGAAGTTGTGCCTCAGAAGCCCTGCAGTGAGTCTGGCGCACATAATGGTTTTATGATGGAGTGCATCTTCTGTTAATACCTCTCTGATATTAGTCAGCTGCCTGTTATGCAACATATTAGCATAATTTGAACAGTAGTGAATTGGTCCTCTATTGTAGAAGGAATTTCCTTTCTTCTTTGTTTAATATAGTCTCAATTGTTTCTGCATACAGTCTATCATACTCCATGTGTTATTAGAAAACAGGCATGTTGTGATAAGATCACACCTCTTGCAGTGTTCAATGTAAGATAATTTTGCGCCTCCTTATTTTGATTTAATAAATGTGACAAGATGGCTACACTTAATTAAGATTTTAAAAAGCTCCCATGAAGATAAATACATGAGAATAAAAAAAGCAGCCTATCAGCATGGACAGCATCTAAGCTTATAGTCCACAGTATGTAGGCTGTGACCAGATTTTCCTTGACCTGAATGGGAAGGATGACTAAATGGCACAGCAACCTGCCTTGCACGCACCAGTTAAAACTGGAACATCTGAAATGTACAGAACATTGCTCATTTTATGGCAGAGATTGCCCAGCCGCACAGTTTGAACCATCTCCTAACTAACTGATTGAACTGCTGTGGATTCAGAAATTTTCAGTGTGTCAATCCACTCAACCATGTCCCTCCTCCTCTTTCTTTCTCTCGCTCTCTCTCTCTCTCTCTCTCTCTCTCTCCCACACACATGTACACACAGCCGATCTTCCCTCAGAGTCCCAGCAGTAGTGTCGCCACACCCACTAGCACCCTGAGCACTCCATCTAGGAGGGACAGCAGCGCCCTGCAGGACCTCTACATCCCCCCTCCACCGGCAGAGCCCTACGCCCCCAGGTGACCACACACACACACACACACACACACACAGATGCACATGCATGCATACTAAACACATGCTTTGATGAAAATGAAAATTCCCACATAGGAATATTTCTAATGTAATGAATTCTGAGTCGTACAAGTGCAGAGATGCAGCTCAGAATATTCTAACCAATATTTCTAATTTTGGTTATTTTCATGTTTTCGCTTCAGTTGTAAGTGAAAAAAATGTAAATTACTGTTCCTCTGTGGGCTGAGAAATTCTCAGGCCTCTTGGGCTTATGAAACTCTCTGAAAGCCCCACTGGCTGAGCTCAAAAACACACGACAGTCAAGCTAAAAGCAACGCTGTTTCTCTTGGCTCCTGAAAAGTTCACATGTCGGAGATACAAGGTTTTCACCCAACAGCGACGGCACGTTTTGATCACCCTCTTGTTTTCTTACGTATCAGCGCGGAGTCTCCACTGACAAAAACTGTCCTCCTGCCTTCTTTACTGCAGAGATGACAAGGGGAATCTGCAGAGCGACGATCTCCAGTCAGACGCACAAGTCGCCAAGGGCTCCGAATCACCAAACTCCTACCTGGACCAGGAGTGTCGGCGGCGCTTCCCTCTGGTGGAGGAGGACGCCATACTGTACTGTTACGAGTACGACCAGAACCACGGGGTTTCACCGGTCCGCAGGGGCAGCACTCCCACCTATGGTAAGACCTCGGCCCCGACTGAGGTCTCGCTGCTGTAATCGCTGTGTGCGAGCCGTGGGTTCAAAGTGATGCGAGTGCAATGTTTGTATCTTTGAGGTGTTTTTGTCTGCCGCTCTTTGATGCATGTGGGTGAACTGTGTAATATTGACGTTCCCTGCGCTTTGTGCCCCAGGCAGGCTCAGGCCCATCTCAATGCCGGTGGAATACAACTGGGTGGGAGACAATGAGGACCCAGCCAAGCTGAAGAGAGAGAGCAGGAGAGGTGAGTGGGAGGCAGTGGGAGAGAGAAAAAGGAAGGGAGGCAGGGAGACAGAGAGGGACAAGATAGAGCTTAGGTGAGGGGGTGGATATCTCATAATATGGCTGAGGGATGAGTCTCACCCCCTCTGATCTCTGAGCCAAAAAGCGGAAGGCTGAGCAGGCCTGTCAAGAATGATAACATGCTGAATCTCTTCCTGCCCAATTCTGTTGTCTGTCTATATCACACTCTACATCTATATCTTCCTATTTTCATTAAGTCTCACTGTTCCTTTTTCCCTTCATCTCCTGCTCTCTCTTTGTCACCGCCTCTCTCTTTCTTTCTCTCACCTTCTCTTTGTTTCTCTCTGGTTTTGGATGTAGAAGGTATCCTGTTGCCTTGGCAACTGCAAAAAAAATATTTTTCCAAGATTTTCACATTTTGTTGGTTACTGCTGAGCTTGATGGCAAATGGAGTGGGAAGAGACTGAATTGTTTTATTTCAGACTTGGAGGAGAAAAAAAACTCTAGATTGATGTGTTTGTTTCCATCGGGGATGGTGGTGATATGTTGTTCCTTTGGGCTTTTCAGCAAAAGTAAGGGTGCTATATTTATCTGCAAGAGACAATATTTTGAAACTTGGAAAGCTTCCTGCCTGACAACAACCTTCCTCTGTAGTTTTGTTTTTTTTAAACGCCTTTCAGGTATTGTAATGAGAGTCCTTTGAAATGTCAGCATTCTCTCATCTCTGTGAGAAACAGTTAAGTCACAGCCAACCGACTGGACTTACACTGGGTTATATAGGCCACAAAGTTTGGCCATGACACAAATAGACTAATATAGCGACTAACTTTGACTTAGTCCATTTTTGGTTCAAGGGCAAAGACAAGGAAACTGTGTGATGAAATGCACTTACTTGTTAGCTGCCTGTTCTTTCATATTTTATTTAAATTTGTGCAAATACAGTGCAAATGCATTCTGTGGAACTGTAGGAAAGATTCAATATGTAAACAAGAAGATGCTCAGACCTTGGTGCTGTCTCAGCTGGAGGTTATACCCCTTTTCGTGCTAAGCCCCGCCCCTTTTGGCAAAGCTGTTGACAAGCCCCTTTCAGCCAATCCGCATGGAAAGTTGGGCAGTGCTGCCCTGACCCATGGCCAACCTCCCCACCAGGTTTCCTGATGTCAAATGGATGTGTTTTGAAACTCTAGCCCTGTTTGTGCTAAGCCCCGCCCATTGCCATGTACCCTTGAGGCTGACTGGCCTGAAAAATCAAATCACGCTTCCGCTGGCCCATGACCAACCTTCCCACCAAGTTCCGTGCAAATGCATTTATTACTTTTCAAGTTATCCTGCTCACAGACGGACAGACACATGGATGGGCAAGGGCAGTCACATGACCCCCGCCGAAGGTTTAACCTCCCTTGCGGAGGTAATTATAGGCCTGTGAAGATGAATTTCAAGAAATGCGTGAGGTAAAGTGTTCTGCACTGTTGTGTCCCTGTAGAGAACTCCCTGCTGCGTTACACGAGTGAAGACAAAACCCCCGGGGAGGAGTACCTGCTGGGACGCAGCCTGAGCCAGAACAGGAAGAAGAGTGAAAAGGGAGGCAGTCCCGTCCATTACACACTTGTCCCCGCCCTCCAGATGGAAGTTTCCCTGTCTCCATCCAGCTCTGACTCCGCCTCCCTCTACCATGTCAGTCCCTTGTCCCTGTAATCGTGAAAGGCTTTTTTTTTTTATTGTGAAATAGAGCACTAGTAGAAGCAGTTAAAGTGACAGCATTGGATTCTTCTGCATGTCATTGTCATGTTTTATCCTGCAGGTGTTTGAACGATCCTCACTGCTTAAAAGGTCAAAGAAGAGCAAAGGTAAGCACATTCATTTAAGTAGTTTTATCCAAAGTGTTCATGTGTGTTCAAACAGAAACACAAGTCACTTAAGAAGGAGCTCCTCCTCTGTTCTGGTCCCCTTCTCCCTCTGCAGCTGGAAGCCCAATGTCTTCAATCAGTAAGCGGCGGATTTCCTGCAAGGATTTGGGTCAGGGAGACTGTGAGGGCTGGCTGTGGAAAAAGAAGGATGCTAAAAGCTATTTTTCCCAGAAATGGAAGAAATACTGGTTCATCCTTAAAGACACCTGCTTGTACTGGTACATGAATGAGGAGGTGAGCATGTGTCAGACAGATTTGCTGGTTTCTAAGATGAAAACAAAACAAAACATTAACCGTCAAAGAGGCAACTTTAAACATTGCGGTGAAGCTTTGAGTTGGGTCAGAATTAAAATCCCTCATTTTGTTTCTTGTCACAGGATGAGAAGGCAGAAGGCTTTGTCAGCCTCCCAGAGTTCAAGATTGATCGTGCCTCTGAATGCAGGAGGAAGTTGTGAGTATTTCAACCAGGATGGCATGGATCAAGTTTTACTAAAGACTGCATAGCTTAAGCACTAAAGGAGACCAAAAA
>OMKZ01037639.1:11635-50299 GCA_900302535.1 Neoniphon sammara | reverse complement strand
CCATTTTTTTTTTTTTTTTTTTTTTTTGATCAGGAGAGTTAAACATCCTCACTTAAATTGACGCTCTGCAATTTTTGCATAATGCATTTTTAATTTTACTATTGTTTTTCTGCTTGTGTCCTTCTCATTACATACTCTGTCTTTTAGCAATGTCACAAGTCGGAGAAAATCAATTACTCTTGTTTACAAAACAAAACAAAAGTAGTTCAGTAATAAAGACCCCAGGTGCCAGCTCAAGCTCCCCTGCAAATGAGTCTGGCTCTGAAACGTTATGCTTATTCTCATGGCGTCATCAGAGGACTATTTCCGATGTAAAAGAAGACCACATCTCCGCCTCCGAGCACAGAGATGATAGATAATGGTGTTCATGGAGGGAGGCAGGCGTCGGCTCTGATTTCTCAGGTGGGCTCTGCCTGAATGAGCTGTCAGCGGCGCACACACACACACACACACACACACACACACACACACACACACACACACACACACACACACACTGCTCTGCTCCGCCCCGTCTGACCAGCCAAACTCTGTCTGGAAAACAGTCTGTCAGGAACTACAATCTCAGAATCAACACTGAAAAGCCCAAGAACTAAATAAAAGGCTCTTCTTCTTCTGTGAAGTGACTATATTTTATTATACTCCACCTGCCACTGTGGATTTGTAGCATTCTGACAGTAATTATCACATTATGTATAAGTAAAGGCTATCTATCTATCTATCTACACAACAAACCAAAGACCAATTGAAATCACTTCATTTCATATTTCGGATGACTAAAAATGACATATATGCATTACAATACATTAAAGCTCACACTGTGCTATCACACCTCCCTGACTGTTCATATGCAAACTGCTTCCTGTGAAATACATGTGAGTACAAAGAGCACTAGGATGCATCAGCCACATGTTCACTGTGCAATCTCATCTCTTGCTTGATACTTTCATTAATGCACTGAAGGCTCAGTGGGGGTGTAACTTCCATGTAGGGCGCATTTGGTATCGATTTAAAAATATCATTCCGGGACTTCAGCGCTTATAGATTCCCATGCTCCGTTTGCATGTGTCAATGGTGTGACGAGTCTGTTTGTGCTTTAGGGATTCTGCTTTAATGAATGTATTACATCGTGCCACATAGAAAAAAAGCTGCCAGTCGTTGGGGTGAAAATGAAGATAAATGCATCTCGGCACATCTTATTTTTAAATGCTTCTCGCCTAAGGGTCCTAGGAAAACTAATGGAGTGAATAACATGACACTAACTACCTCAGCTCTGTCCCTGCCTCGCAGATAGATTAACTCTCAGCACGTAAGAGCTAAATATTCTTGAAGCAGCTAAATTGACGATGAAGCAACAGACTGCTAATGTTACGCATGGCAAAACGCTTGACTCCCAACGTGTGATTTGGTCAGGGATATTAGAAAAGACACTATTTGGCGGAAAGGGCAAATAAACAAATGTAAGTCATATATTCTGCATTTATAAAATCATATAAATTCCCACATAGAAATACACTCCTTTCAATTAACACTTGAATATTACAGTTACTGAATCACTTATAATATTTTACTTCAGCTTCAAGTCTCTGTGACTTTGGGTTCAGAGCTGAAGATCAGAATTTAAAGTTTTATGAAAAGTGAGGTGAGAATCATATTGCCTTACCATTTTCACCTGATTCAAGGCCTTGGCTACTGGCTCAGTCTCTTAATGAGTTTCAGCCATGGGGAATATTACGTGCTGTGTGTTTTCAAATTTTTGGGGACTTCGTTGGCCCGGGAACAGGAACTTTCCCCATGCAAATAGCATTAAACACAAACTAACACACTAATTATGTAATGGCAACAACTTTTGTAATAAATAGAGCAATAAATAAACAGAGCAATAAATATGAGAAATTTTCTAGTACATGCTGACAATCTTCAACCTTATCTTGGCTGCAGAGACACTTGGATGAGATTACGTTGTTCTGTCCTTGTCGCAGTTGCACAGCATGTGAGAAGTCAGAACTTAAAGAGAAACTGTAATTTGTCAGACCGCTTTGGATTTGTAAGTCATCAAACAGCACATTTTATATGGGCTCATTTCCACTATAAGATCGTAACTTTATCTCATGTCCATGTGAAAGAAATACATGAATAACAGAATATAAGAGTGGCTCAAAAAATGGCACAAACAAGCATCTACTGCCAGACATTTCCATGAGGCCAAAAGTCCCATATCAGTCTTCTCTTTCTGTGCTATTCTGCAGCTTCCAGGAACACACAGAGATTGTTACACTGGGCAGATATTACTTTGATCTCAATGTAATGGGTTTTCTGCATGAAAGCACTGTATACAAAGGTTCTGAATGCCATTAGTTTTTGTGAAATGTATTACTTAATGTCTATATTATCTAATATCTAATCTAATCTAATATATATCTACAGTCTACAGTCCAGCAACACCGTGTGAAATGTGTCTTGTATACTCATTCATACATTTACCTATATATGTATGTGAGGCTGTTGATTTAATTTTGTGTGCTTTACAGTGCGATTATTCTACTCTATGATGAGTTGATTGGAAACATTCGATTACTTTCTGATGTCCTCCCACTTGGTTACACTTCTCTTTAAAATCCACGCTGGAAGACGCTGCACTTGTGTTGTCGATTGTCTTTTGCCAAAATGTCCATTGCTGAAAAATACTTTTCACTAGCTACATAAATAAATAGGCAGACACACCAGTGAGCGGCCAATAACTATTTTTATTTTAGGATTGAAAGTCTTCCATGGAAGATTGACAGAACCACAGAGCAGACGTTGCTCAGTGTTCCAAACAGCCGATGTAAAACTCTAATCACACAGTTTTTAATCATCAAGCCACCGGAAATTGTGGCAAATGATAGTTTAGTTTCAAAAACAGATTCTTATTTGTGCCAGCATTTCCAAAATGGTATTTTGTGTTGAAATACAAGTTGCTATGGAAGCCAAATTTCCTCAAGGGTGATCACGCTGGAGAGACTGACTTCAACACTGATCCGACACTCCAATATTTTGAAGACTTTATTTGATTTTTTGGTACATTATTTCGCTCAGCAGACCATCTGCACCCGTACTGCTGTGTCCGTGAAGGAGGCTGTGCTTCCCTTCATGTTAATTATCACTCAGGCTGGGGCAGAGGAGGCAGATCTGGCTGCAGCTCTCTTCTGGAGGAGAGGTGTAAACAGCATGCACAGCCATCTGCACGACGCAGACCTCTCTGCTCCCGAGTACTACTGGAATACCTGACACACTTCAGTCTGCAGCTACAAGCTTATCACGACATAATGTTGCCTCACTCTCGTTAGACACAATTTCTCTTGCTTTTTGAAAATGTATCACCCCAGAGAAGATGATTTATGTGTAGATTTGGCTAAATCAGAACAAGCAGATGTTTTGCAGAGGACTCAGGAAGTACAAGATTCACTGTTTCTGTGTCATCTTATCTAGACTCGTGCTTGTACCATTAGGGTCACACAATATACTCAGTAACTTCTCCTTGAACTGGATTCTCCACTGCTGTTCCTTCTATCATTTAGCTAAATATGTACTGCGTCCTCTTCTGAACACCTGCTGCCCCCACAGACTCCAGTCTGGCAGTGACTACATCCTCAGTCTTAATAAAATGCCCAGAGTCGGCTTGAATCGGCTTTGCCCTGAATGCCCTGAATCGGCTTTGCTGTTGGTCAGCGGCATTTAAAAGGATAAGGCGAACCTCAGGACCAAATAATGGATTTTTTTAATTTTTATTTTTTTATGATTAGAATTTTGGCCATTTCTGCTTTATTGGATATAGTGGAGAGAGACGGGAAATATGGGGCAGAGAAAGAGGGGATGACATGCAGCAAAGGGACAACAGATGAAAATTAGCCTGTATGGCTAAATCTGGCATGTGACTGACTTTTGTCCCATGTTCATTAATGTGCATTGTCCCTTCTTAAATAAACAAACAAATAAACAACGGGCTTGGGCATCGAACCCGCACCGCTGTGCTTATAAGTGTATAAGTACGTACACGCTTTACACCAGGGCACCCTCAGAAGAATGGATTTAAGTCTATCTGCAAACAGCACTGCTAGTTTTTCTCTCATCGATCATGCAGCCCTTCTGCAGAGTTTTTCATTTGCAGATGTATGCTACAAAGTCTATGTCTGTTTATTATAGTGCTTTTGGGAGTATAAATAGCTGGCACAGTCATAAAGAATGCTGAGGGCTGGTACTTACAGTATCATTGACATAAATATCCATACTGAGCCGCCATCAACAAGGCACATCAATTGAATCTGACCTTAAACGCTGCGTGGGCCCTGCTGGACCTTTTTATCACCTCGACACCAAACACATCAGTTGACTCAGGTAAAGATTTGAGGCTGTTGCTGCTGTTTAAGGGGGAAACCTTGTTTTTGCAGTGCCATGTTGTAACCTGTGTGTTTATTGTAATGAGCCTACAAGTTGCTGCAGGAGTGTTGTTAAAGAACTGGTAATGAAAATGGATTTTTGTTGGAGAGAAAAGAGCAGGGGTTCATGTGGATGCCAATGCTTTCAAAGGTAAAAAAAACAACAACAAAAAACACATACGCTGCAGCAGTAGAAAAGATGCTAGATACACATTTACACCTTCTCTTCTACCTGCTGTTTTGTCTGATAAGTGTTCCCTTGTTCCATCTTGTTTCATCTTCTTGATTGAATTGCACTAAAATGAGGCCACGATTGTTTGGAAAATGGTATTACATTCACACTTTGCAGGTAGCTCATTTTCTGTTCAGTCCTTAATGATGCGTTCAGGAATATGAAGACCATGTTTTGGGAGTCTTCTTTCGTCTGAGTGAGCTTTATGTGACTCAAGACTTCATCATTTGGTACAACAACATCACGCACACTACGCCACGAGTGTTTCCCACATCTCAGGAAAAGAAATGCATGAATCTGATCTCACTCTCTCCATCCCCATTTAATTTCATCAAATTGTTGATGAGTGAATAACAAGCATTTCCCTGCTTGTTTTACACACCTGCTTATTTGACACCTCGGTGATGAATAACAGTCACATCACATTCTGGGAAATTGCACCCCCATTTTGAAACTGCTATCAATAAATCAGCAGTCTGGATTTTTAGAGATTAGTCAGGTGTGAAGGCAATTGGAACAGCCAAGTAGAAACAGGTGCAAAACCCAATTTATCACTGTCGTTCATGCAGTTTTGTTCAGAGAGGAAAGGAACTCTATATTTTCAACATTTGATATATCAAAATATTCAGCTGGGCCCACAACCAGTCCCTGAGGAATGCACAGTACCATTATAAGACCGTTGCTGCCATAGTTCAGGAAACATGTTTTTGTATCTTTAAAGCTGCTTTAAGTAACTTTGTAGAGTGAGAGGAACTTCGTCGGGAATTTAAAGTACCTTCTCAAAGTGCTTCATGCCCACGTGCACGCTCATGCACGCTCGTGCATGTGCCTCCATTACCGTTGCAATGGGGGATTAAGAACTGGAGAGCTGGCTTCTTCCTCTGCCATTCTGTAACTTCGGTAAGCTAAGCTAACATACTGTGGCTCCAGCTAAGTCAGGGTAGTGAGCAGTGCACATTGCATGTGGGATGTGATTGGTGCTCATGTAGCGGCGCTTCCTTCCCTGATTGGTTGTTCGATGCAGGCGCGGTGGATTTTAACAAATGAGATTAAAGCCCAAGGAGAAGCCTGGAAAACCATTTTTTTTTCTTAGTGCATTAAGTTTGGCTCAGACTCTGTGTATAATAGTAATTTGTCAAAACTGTGTGGTAAAAAGTTACCTACAGGAGCTTTAATGAAAATCCTTTTCTGTATCTTCATCTTATATCCTCAAATGAATCCACCGGGCATCTTTCACCTTCCTTTATGAACAAATTTGCTCTGGAGAAACACAAGATTGTTTTGATTGTTTCTTCTTTCCGTCTCCCTTTCTATATTTTGTATGCTGCAGTGATTTATTAAAAGCATCCTTTTCTCGGGTGGAATAAAGAGACCTCTTCCACTAAGTGACAAGCCTTTATTGTTCCAGAGAAAATTGCTGCCAGTTCTTTGCATGTACAGCCCTGTGTGCGTCTTCGAGGGGCTTCAACAAATGGATTTATTATAAATGAGGAAGACGGCAAATCTCCCTTTAAAATCTAATGGCAGGTTATCAGGGTGAAATTGTTCTTCCAGCTTTGTCATGGCTTCATGGTGTCATCTTTTCCTTGTCTATTATCAGATGTTCTCCAAAAAGCGTCTCACAGACAAGATCACTCTTGTTGATAAGGGTGTAATTTTCTGTCCGACACAGTAGTATTTGATTACAGTCTATTTTCATTTGCTGGTATAGTCTTTGTTGTATCATTGCATGCGATGATATCACAGATGTTGCAGATATCACTGCATTTAGTCAGAATACATATATATGACATGAGTGAAATATGTCAGTATGACATAACATGACGCGGTTTGCCTAAAAGAAATTGAAATTCAGTTAATATTGAACACATGGGACCTATGTAGTGTTATCAGAGCTTCCAAGTCTGCAGAAATCAAAAGCACAACATGACATTCCCTCCGGTCACTGAATTGATCTGCCAGCGTAATGGGAACTTGTAATATAATTGTGTATTGCTTTGAGAATGGTACATGAATCTTTTGGCAGTGAGAAGAAGAAAGGACTGATCAATGAAACTATTACCATGCCTTGTTTTGTCTTGGGTATTTACGTATGCATGCATCCTCAAAACCTACAGTGACAAAAGAACATGCAAAATAAAATACAACAGCGTACAGCATGTTGCAAAGAGAAGAGGTGGGCTTAAAAAAAACTTGGTCAAAAGCAGTGAAAATGAACAAGATGAAAAGCTTTCTGTCTATAATGTGTCTGGTTGCCTGCCTGGGATGATTATGCCAACCGATGGCTGGTGTCTGGGATGCATCACTCCTCAACTCTGCCTTTATTCATGCTTACAATGTGCACCTTATGGCCCTGCTGGGATTATGCATGGTGCCATGGATGTGCATATTCATCCTGCTTAAATGCCACTGCCTGGAGTTACGCACAGCACACACACACATGCAGCTTATGAGGAGAGAGAGAGAGAGAGAGAGAGAGAGAGCCACGGGGGAAAAAAACAGAAGGTATATCAAGCTTTTTGTTTTGATGAATCATGTTTTCCTACAACACTAAGAGCAAACTTTGGCTGTCGTGCAATGATTTTCTTTTCTTTTCACAGACATGTGCGTGCAACCGAGACAGAAAGGTGACACATCAGTTAGGAAACAATGGAGTTCTTCAGGCTGAAACACATCAGATAAGCAAATGTTTGCCTTTAATTAGTCTTTTTTTTTTTTGTGAAGAAGAAGCGAGACATCAAAAATGAGGTTTCAATATGAAGCGCCCTGAGGCTGACAGACAGCTGGAGGACGTCAGCCTACAAAAACAGTGTCTATCAGGCCTGAACAGTGTTTGCTCAGCAACACACATCACAAAACACAAGGCCACAACAGAAGGCTGTGCAGGAGGATAGAGGGAAGATAGAAATACGGGGCATACATTCTCACTCACTGGCACACACACACACACACACACAAACAACTGGCGCATGATACAATGCTATACTGTTTATCTCCCATAGACCAGATGCTTGGCAAAGTGTGTGTGTGTGACAGAGCGAGAGAGAGAGGAGTGTGATGGTAGGAGCAGAGATGTGGTGTCATACACAGTCAGGGAGGCGGTGACAGAGACGGATAGCCCGGCTGTTTCAGGCTGCAGCAGCAGAACCTGTTGCAATAAATCACTCCTCTCTTCCTTAATGAATCTTTAATACAGAACAAATCAGCGGCATTGTTCTCGGCATCCTTGCTCAGCCGTGTGATACTCCCTCACAGTGAGAGAACCTGCCACGCGGGCCTGGTAATGGATGATTTTTTTTTGTACGTGAAGTTCTAATGAAATATGAATAACCCCGAATCGTATTAAACAAAACAAATTACAAATACAGTCAAATCTTCTGTCATGCAGATGCATTGTAGATAATAATCCTGTGTGTTATTTTCTTTACCTTCACATGAGCTACGTAAGCCATTAAAACAAAACAAACATATATATTATCATCCATTACTGCCAATTGCAGTCATTCCTGCAGTATCGCTGCTGTAGGAAAATGTGGGACTAACAGCTTTATATCAGCAATAGCAGATGGTCATGAATCAAAACAGGAAAGTGAAGTGCCCAGATATGGTGTAATGATTAAAGCACACATACCCTCTCTATCTTACTATTTGTGCTAGATTTTTTTGTGTCTAAAAAATACTTGACAGAGTTGGCTGCCCACTTATTTTCACACCAAATGTTACCTAATAAGCATCATTTGAGGGTAAGAAACCACATGTCCCGCTGCTTAGATTCCCAAGCATGTTGATGATTACTCCTTATGACAGCTTCGTAATCTAAGATGCTTCTCTGTTAAGGTGTGTGGGGATGGATAGGTGGGACTAAGAGGGGAAGGGAAAAAAAAAAGGTGTGACACGGCTGCTTGTATTACATCTGCCATGGTGCAGAACGCCGTGCCGTCCCCGCAGTGTAAATGCTGTTCGTAGGTGTCAGTCATCAGTGCCTGTGACATGTTTCCACGCAGTCTGGATACTCAGCTTGAAGAGAAGAGGATGACATTCTGTGTGTTAGTCAGTGCCAATTAAGCATTTTCTTGGAGAAGTGCTGGTCTCTACAGTTATTAGACGTTATAACTGACTGTCTATATTAAAATTACAAAAAAATTGAAACTGAAAAAGATAGGACGTTTTTTGCTTCCCTCTTGCAAATGGTTTAGCAAAACAAAATATGGAGTTGTTCAGTTGTTGTTATGATTGTTCTGTGCTGGCTTATTTGGTTGATTTCAGCACTAAATGTGATGTGTTCAATTTCATGTGGGATCTGCTTGGCATGCCTTCATTCTCAATAATGATGTACCTACTCCACTTCCTCATATAAAAACGAAGGAAATCCATTACAAAAAAATACCATATGTTCATAAATGAAGAATTACCATGTCAAAAGACTATAAAAAAAAGAAAATTCAGTTTGTATATTACTGCTATCACAGCTGCCTGCTGTATCTCAACAAGTAGTCACCAAACTAGAGACTGTGTGTCTTCAAATTGGATCATTATCATGGATGTAAGGCTCGGCAGTTCTTTTTCTCCTGAGCGAGTCCTGATAGTCGTGAAATAGGAAATATGTATGTGTTTTGTATCGCCCTGCAAGATTCTTATCAAATCCAACTAGAAATCAATGTCACTCAAATAAATAATTACTGAAAGCAACCGCCAAATGATGGACAATGCTTATCTTTCATTGTTTGTCGTGACTTTTGTTTTGAGATTGTGATATTGTTGTGAACTGATGTCTAGGCCTTGCTGTCTTTGTTTACTGAGGCAGGATATTATGAGTTTGTTTTAGCTAACCAGGTTGCTATTAGCCCTGAGTCCACACAGCCGTAAGAGTAGAAAAAGCCAGAACTCATTTTCTTTAATCAAAGTTAGAAACTATGATTTTTTTGGCAAACCCATGGCAACCCATGGGGCGAAATGCAAGCTTGAACTTTAATAATGTGCTGTGTTTTGCCATAGTACTTTCTGCTGGATCGCAGTCAGGGTCACTTTGATTTTGACCTGCGTGATTTTTACTGCGGTTAATCTTTTGGAGGATTGCTTCACTGTAATTCTCTACGGATTACATGCAACCTGAGCAAAAATAATAAAATGCAAACATTCTCATACAAAGCAGCACACTAATACTCACAGGCATGCAGCACTTGTACAGACACACACACACACACACACACACAGAGCCCCAACAACCCTAAGACTTTTTATGCATGCAGTATGGGCACGGTAAAACTCTATAACAGGAACATTTATTGTGGCTGGAGACTTTCCATACTCTGATACTGATAAATTTCTACTATCTGTTGGCTTGTTGGGTTGCACCTGTCCCGGTTCACAGTGCCAATAAAGTCTGTTCAAAACAGATCCGCTGCGCTGTAAACCAGATAAATCAACCACAGACGCTCCACTTGCAAGGCAAGATGGAAAATAGCATCAACTAACCAGGTAATACAAACACAAATCTACTACTGAATTGATGAAATTTTAAATTAAAACATGGGATGATGTAAATACATCGATGTGACAGTAGGTTCTTAGTAATTTGCATGCACGCTGATAGCACTGTGTATTTCACTCAGGGTATCCAAATATTTTCTGTGTATCTGAAATTCAAGTTACTAAGAAGTCACTGTCACATCAACCTATTTACATCATCCCATCCCTGTAGCGTAGCATGTTTAATGCTGCGCTATGCTAACTACTGTGTTTATGGAGTTAGCATGCTGCTACATAAATTACAGCTGGCGAGCCCAGCAAGTAGCCATTATGTTCCAGGGATTAGTCATATCCTAAAAGTGCCATGAGTAAAACTTGGCTAACTATAAGGCATGTCCTCACCTCTGTAATGTTATTTGTTGTCCTCCGTGTTGCCATGTATGAGGTGTGCACGCGTCGTACTAAACATCCATAAGTGAGTGAGTGATCACAATTTGCAATGCACAGAAAAAGGTAATTTGTATCTATAAATTCAGAGGCAGTAGTGTAACAGTGATTAATTTTCACAATTTTCAAACACAGATCCAGAGGTTTTGAATGAAGATGAGTGAAGATGTACAAGCATGCCTGGGAAGGAGAACTGAAACATTTAATTGTGTCAGTTCAGACCTGACATCAGTGCAGATACCCGCTGTGCCGTGGCCTAGCTAATCAGTAGGCTTTTAAAGTCTTTTAGGACTTGCACACACACACACACACACACACACACACACACACACACACACACACACACATTCCTGTCGCTTGTCCAAGAATTCTGATTTTCTGAACAAAGCACATAGGAGAATAGATGGATACAGAGCAGGGCCAAAGTCACAGAACAGAGGAGCAAATCTAATTTAGACAAGAGATGTGGAACAGTGTCATCGAGATGAGTGACTACAGTGATTATGATGCCATATGGCTGTGTGAAACAAGATCACTGTCAGATTACATGTATCTCACCACTGAAGTGAGAGTGCATGCTGCGCGTTGGACATGGTGTGTGAGCTGAAAGAGATAAACAGGCCTACAGGCGAATCCATACTGTACAGTGAAAGACAGATCAATTGGTGGGTGTCAGAAGAGGCACAGATTTATTTTTCCGAGGGTTCAAGATAGAATTGGAATTGTTTTTTTGCCAAGACAGCTGGTGTGGGAAGGCTTCGCTGGCTTGAACAAGTGCTGCTGGTTTTATTCGAGGTTTAAGTGGAGAGAGACAAGTGGAGAGGCCTGATGATACAATTAACACCTGAATGCAATTAACCTTCCCCTGATTATTCCCTTTGGACGTCATAAGGGCGAGGAGAGTGGGAGCTGTGATGCTGTTAGGGCCAAAGACGGACATAAAAGCACTACTATTTATGACTTTGTTTTTGTTCGTGTCGCAGTAAATTGCTCCCAAAAGGAAAATCAAAGACTGATTATTTGTGCCACCTCCCTGTTGTCTATGTTCCTGTTTCCATGCCAGTGGAGCTGTGGTGATATGGCCTGTTACAAGGACAGTATGACAAATCCTTGTCCAAAGTTTTAGACAGTTATAATTGGCTAAAAATCAACAAACCATTGGTGGATCCAGTATCTAAAGTGATAATCTGCAAAATACTTGTTTTTCTTGATTTGGCAACGATTAATGGGACAACAGACTTTCAGCTGGTGCCTCAGAGCACCAGTGTCCAAAGAGATGATTATGTCCAGCCTATATGAATATATCCAACATGTTGAGAAAATGAGTGATAACTGTTTAGTTACAGTGAATTACTACTGCATATCTATTAGAGTCAGTAGCTGCAAGCAACTCTGCCAATTATCATGTTAAATTGACAGAAAACAGCAAATTCTTATAGTAATGAATGGGAACTTCATGGTGCAGCATTTGGTAATGCAAAAATGACCCTTTTGTATATTTGTGTTTTGGTGTTATAATCCCATAAGGGATGGGTTGTAAGACAAAACAAAAATTAATTCATTTAGACATTCATGATAATAACATTAGAAATAGATCCACATTAATAACTTGTTATCAGTAAGCTGGGAAACTGAGCTAAAGAGACAAAAATGCCTTTACTTGCATTAGCTCTGAAATATTTACCTGGTGTTTGACCACCAAAAAAATCACTTTGTTCATTTTCTCCCTATGAAGTCACAGAGTTTCTGTCAGTACCGCTTTCTTCCTTGTCTATTTAACCATTGGAGCTATCACTGCTCGTGCCAACTAACAAATTATTCTGTTTATTCCAGACAAACCACTGTCACTTCTGCATCACATCAAGCATATCATTCATATGTGACAGCATGTTTTTCCAAAATGCAGAGTCCAATTGGATCCTGTTTGTTTAGAACAGCAAATGTAAAAATCATGAATAAAGTAGGCCTGTATGTTAAATCATTACTGTATGTAATCAGCAATAAAGTAGCAAAATGGAAATTCATTTGATTGAAAAGTTGCAGAGTATTAGTTTTAATACCATATAATACATTATAAACCATCATTTGGTCCGTATGTGACATACTTTTAAATTAAAAATTAGTGTTTTGTAACATAATGTGTCTTTCCCAGACAGGGGTTAGACCTGCAGTAACTGGAGTGTTATGAGTTTACAAATAAGCAGCTGAGCCGGGGGGTAATGAAGCGTTGGTGATAATCATCTTGGATGGGCCATCAGTAAGGCCAGAGGTGAATATAATCACTGGGGCTCATGGCATTATTGGCTCTGCTGGCTCACTCAAGCTCTGTGCACTTTTAACAGATGAAAATAACCTTTTTGAAATGCTGTTTGAAACACTGGTGGCATTGTGCAGTGAAAAACCTCCTCCTGATCTTTAATGGTGCTGAATGGGGAAAGTCTGAGTTCAGGATACATGGGGTGAAGACGGGAGCTATGTGAGGTGTGGTTTCTAATTGCCCCTACTTCCTTTATGCCTCAATAAAAACATTTTATTCTCTTTGAGAACAGCAGAAATCAGGTCATCTATTCCTTTAACTTAATGCCATTTCAAAGTTGTAATTATTATCTCCGCAAGGAGATAATGCATTTGGTCAGATGTGTCTGTCTGTCTGTCTGTCTGTCTGTCTGTCTGCAGCTAATCTTGCAGACTACTGGGCCTATCAGTCTAGATTGTTTTGTGCACAGGTATGACTGCATGATGAAGAATCTCTTGTGGTTGCAGTGATTCAAAAACTTTGAAAAACATTTGTTCTTGCTACTTGCTACTCTATTCACTGTTCAGCTCGCTCGACCATCGCTCTCTCTCTGGGCCTATCAGCCTAATAGGCTATTTTTTTTTATCCTATTGTGGCCGTGTTCACTCCGATTGCAGATGAAAAAATCCAGGATGTGCGTTGCATTTTCGGGGTGAGTTTATAAAACACACCGCTGATGAGGAAAGTCAAGAGAATACAGAGCAGACACACGGGAGAACAACACTGTAAAAAGTGTCAGAGGCTGATGGAGTCTGTCAACAAGCGGGAATTAAAATAGATTAAACAGCCTGATGCTTCACGACTGTACAAAATGAAGTGTAAAACAGCCGTTGCTGTTTCATATATCAGCGGACTGATTTGCCTAATCTTCTCAGGTCCTTCAATGAGGGACAAGATCAAAGCCATCATGGAAACCCCCTCTCACCCTCTCTACAATCAGTTGTGGCACAAAACAATAACAACTATCTACTTTATATAGACATTGTGTCTCCACACACGCCTGATGGAGATCTGCACTTTACTGGGTGATCGACCTCTTCTGGTTAACTAAAGAGACACAATAAAGCCCTTTTGGACAGACTGCCAACCCTTCATGTCCTCTGTGTTAAAGGGACGTCAGCCTGAGTGGTCTAGTTTTCCTGGTTCCTGCAAGAAATTCTGGGACTGACCTCTTTGATGGCATGCCTTGGCACAGCCCTCTCAAACATGTTGTTAGCAATTAGGTTGCTTCTGCTGGGAAACAGATCTCATTGCACACTCCAATTTGTATTCTTTGTGTGTGTGTGTGTGTGTGTGAGAGAGAGAGAGAGAGAGAGAGAGTGAGTGAGTGTGTGCGCGCGTGCTTCTGTGCATCTACAAGAAAGAGAGAGAAAGTGAGTCAAACAGTATGGCACATGACTAGAGAAGTTTATTAAGGTGTCAGAAGAAATAGGTTTAGAGACAGAGGAGACAGAGGGAGCCATACTCACTGCATCATTAATCAAAAGTCCAGGGGATAAAGTACCAAAAAGAAACACTTGTGCCAGAAAATAATTACCAGAGAGGCGGGCTGGTCTGGTCTGTGGTTTGATAGATGAGTTGCAAGATACTATTAACTTACTAAAGAACAACAAAAATTACCGTAATTTCCGGACTTGACAACTAAATTTTAAAAGAAAAAAACACTTTTTGCATAAATAGGCCGCACCTGTCTATAAGCTGCAGGTGTCCAGGTGTTGTAACATGGGATATATATACAGAAGGTGCACAGAAAGATTTTTAACATTTTCAATTACCACTTTTTTTCCAAACAGTGCCTGTAACACGGCAGTAATAGGGCAGTAACACCATCAATTCATTGATGTCAAGCTTATGTGCAGCAGCTCTATTTCCTACTTCGACAGCCAGATCGATTGCCTTTAACATAAAAGCTGCATCATATGCATTTCTTTGTGTGTTTTCCATCATGGGGGTGTGTGCATGATGTGCAAAATGTCTGTTCAAAACAGTCAAACTACAGTAGCGTCTTCCTCGGCGCATTATCTCTTCCACCTGTCTGTGTCGCTCTTGCGCTTCCTGCTAGAGTGCCGGCTTATAGTAGCGGCTTATAGTCCGGAAATTACGGTAGTCTAGAACTAAGGATTTAATTCCTTGTAATATTCAATAGTGCAGTATAGTGCATATTCTAGCTGTTTTGCCAATAGACCATAATTGCAGATATTTATTAACACGGGATTTGAAGGAGACACGCTGACAGACAAATATTTAGGGGAAATAGGGGGATTTTAAGGAAAATCCAATTAGTTGTTCTCCATTCAGAAACTATCCATTTTTGACTGCCTGATCCAAAGTCAAATGAAATCAAAACAGTTTACATTAATCTACGCAAACTCCCATCCACGAGGGACTACATCTGTACTGATAAGCGGTGAAACTGCTACCGATCCTCTCCTGTCACAAGAGGAGCAAGTCACTGATATATCAAAATATTGTCTTATTCTTTTAACAGACACCTTACTGTCTGATAACGTGCATTAAAGTCACTGATGGCCTTTACTCTTTATTCTAAGCACTATAAAGTTTTGGTGATTTATGATCATTAATGTGGAACCCATGTCATAAAGGTAACAATAATAAAAGTCACTAAAATCAAACCAAATGAAATGTAGTTCCTTTCCCAAATGTGTTCTCCCCACCCGAGTCCATTATAATTCTCATTATCATCTTTATAATAGCCCGATAAATTATATTTTTCATGAAGTGCTCTGCATGACCAAATCACTTGATGCTCCTGGCATACTTCATTTTAATGTGAGACCCACAGGCCTGTCCAGAGCATACCTGGTCAGAGAGAGATCAATTTCCACCCCCTAGTCACAGGACATGACTGGGACACTGCTTCAATGGCGAGATTTCTTCTGGAACCCAGGTTTTATGTTCTAGATGTTCACTGCAGTCTGGGCTATGTGGTAATTCTGTCCCGCTGTGTCCTGAAGCCTGGCTGTGTCCTTAAGGCTGACTGGGTGGGTGACTGAGGGAATCTCAGTGGATTGAAGGCTATAAGGTGTGCACACTGTCCAGCCTATACCATTTGGCTCTGGACAAACAGCTGCTATGGAGGACTGCCTGATCTTTTGGTAAATTACAACGCCGTTCACCACTGGTCTCATTATGTCTATGTAGCCTGTCATTTTCCCCTTATGATCTTGCCGATACTATTCCACTTTATCGCTGCACTCTGGCCTTCATATCTGTTTGTGTACTTACATACCAACCACTTTTTGCTAAAGTATATTAAACACTATACAGGTAGGTGGAGAGAATGGCTGCCTGTAAAGGTTGTCTTATCGTGGTGGTCAGCACGTGTGTCTATCACGCATCTATCTGTCTGCATGTTTGTTTTTGCAAGGTCATATCAGCTTTTCTATGGATGCCCAACTTTCTTGACTCTTAAAGAGGTGGTAAACTAAAACATGTAATTTTACGTTAAAGTGGCTCTTATTGTCATCACTGAGTATAGAAAATGAAGCTGCAAGAATTCAAAGTCTTTTCAATGCAGAGCGAGGCCTATCAGCTGATTTCTCCTGAGTGAAACCAGCGGGTTTTGCTGGGGACTAAAAGCCACTTTCACATGTAAGACTGGAGCGATCCAATCAGAACACAACCTCAGATTTTACTCCTCCCGCCTCCATTTGATTAACTCTTCACCTGCACCTGTTATCCTCCACTAGGCTCAACAAAGAGCAATCAGGAACAGGAACTGTTAGCTTGCTGCCACAGCATGCTTAGGATTATTTTACCGATCAACCGTGTAGAAAATGCAGTCCCTAAAACTCAATTTTATTACAGTTTTTTTTTTTTTTTTTTTTTTTTTTTTACTTGGGTGATAAATACAGTACTCAAGAATAATAACAAGAAAATCGTCATTTTCAACTGGGTTCACCATCCTTTTAAACTAAATCAGAGATTAGATGTAAAGCTATAAATAAAAAAACATCCCCCAAAATGCATTTTTGGACCCATAGAGGTACAAAGCCCAATGTTGCTCAGTCACTTCATACACTGTCAGACCAGAGGCTTATAGTTTTACCCAGCTCTTATTTGTATATATATAGTAGTTGCCAAATGGTGTTTAACTCACCATCTGGTCACATGCCTATTGAACTCAATGACAAACTCAACTTTGAAATTCAAAAATGAAAAATTAATAATGTATTATTGGGTACTTCGGACACAAATGTGGATCAGCACAGCACAATTCACCATAGCAACCTGGGAGCTCCTGTAGTGCCACCCGCTGTCATACCCATTTCTCATGTTTACATCCATAGCTGCCAGAGAAACTCTTTTGCTTGAGGGAAAAATAGAATATAGGTTTAGAGGAAACAGAAAATTGTAGATCAAAGTATTCCTTCACCTCTCTAGAGGTATTATCAGAAAAAGATGAGGCTCAATATGTCAGTCTGATAAGACGGGGACAGCAAAATGAGCTTTCTTTGCTCCTAATGGTTTTGTGGTGCTTTACATTCTCTGAAGCTTTGGGGGGGATTAGCAATAGCATTTGCACATTGAAGTTAAAGGCCAAGCTTTTTAATGGATATGTGGTTCATGATGCCAGTTTATGCCTCTTACCTTTTGCGGATTTCACAGTGCAGTAATTGATTTTTTTCCTATGATAGTAGTCACCTAATCATGACGAGGCAATGTTGAGGCAATAGAATTTTTGTAATCCAAAATGGCATAAAAAAGTTGACCATTTTTAAAAAATAGACAAAAAGAAAATGGTAGAACTATTTTCTTGAGTGGCAGCTCTCTGTGCTTGATGTGCTAGCTAACATGCTACTTCCCCCATGGCTAACACTCTTAAAAATAACCGACCAGCAAAGAGAGCTGCCACACAAGAAAATAGTTCTACTGTTGATTTTTGTTGATTTTTTTTAATAATGGGTCAACTTTTTTTTTTTTTACACCATTTCAGATTACAAAATTTCTAACATGCTTCATCAAACCCAAACTTTGTTTATTTACCAACTGGAGTGGATTAAAGCAGTTATTTTTCAGAATGTTAGCCAGGGAAAATACAACTGAATGGCAGGTGGCTAACGGTTAGCAATTGGAGCATCCAGCTAGTTTCCACTACCTGGTAACGAGAGGATGAGAGGAAGACGGCATCACCACTGTCCTACATAACAGCTAGGAGGTAAGTTTAATAATATCAAGTTTTTAAACATGGGTTAACTATCCCTTTAAGGGACAATAAAGTCATAATTTTCACTGTCATCATCATCATCATCAACAACATCATTGCACTATATCACTGGTGCAAACATACCTCACAATGTCATAACGCTACACTGGGAATTTACTGCACCTTTGGTGAAGCACTGACATCGCATTGTTTTCTCTGGGCGCCCTCCTGTTGGCTTCAAGCTTTTTGGTGATTGTGATCTGTGTTTGGCTGACTACAGCAACACCAGCCCATTGGGTAGCACCAACACCTGCTGCGCTATCACACATACTTATCATAAGATCACAGCACATGAAGAAAGGATATTGCACAGACCTACGCAGCATTCTGTCAAGCATGGTTGCTGAATGGGTCCGGGCTTACAAAGACAGGCTTTGTTTTGCAAGAGAAACGGAGACAGCTTCCTTTTCATCTAGCTGAAAGGTTAAGGGTTAATGGTGTGTTTTGCTGACAGTAATTATGAGGCCACATAAAACCCTTGATGAAAAACACTTTCATTACTGATGCCGGTCACCTCTGTCTGTCACAATTAATGCGTGAGCAGCTGATCGCAGAGATACACATAGATGTGAAAGGTCAACAATATGAGAGGACCATTGAAATACAAGCTGTGAACGATTGGGATCTCTCAAAGTAT
Source organism: Neoniphon sammara (assembly GCA_900302535.1). NCBI lineage: Eukaryota > Metazoa > Chordata > Actinopteri > Holocentriformes > Holocentridae > Neoniphon > Neoniphon sammara. The sequence goes on along the minus strand of OMKZ01037639.1, from coordinate 31,573 downwards.
TAGTGAATGGGTTAAATCATGCAACAGGTGAAATAATTATTTAGCTGAAACAATGCTGAACAATAATTATCTCAGCTGGTAATGAAATGAAATAAAATGCAAATAGAGGTGTTTTGCCACAATCGTGTTCTGTTCTGTAAAATGAGAACTAGCCTCTAAGCAGCCTGGCAGAGGATTTACTTTAGGTACAAATGGAATTGAAACACCTTAGAGGACAGACTGAAAGGAATAAATATTTTTCCTCCTGCTGGTTGAATAATTTCTGAATGTTTATATTTATAAGATGGAAGTTTATGTGACTATTTGTGCATTTTCCTAGCTATAAGGTCACAGATGGAGGTATGGTGAGTCTTAGTAGTCATTATCAGTTAATATTTCTAACCTAGAATTTCTTTTTGGACCTGATTCTGACCACTTAGAGGTGTTTTACTGTACACGCTGGAGCTGTTTGTATTCAGGCAAGGACTGTATGATGTATGCACTTGAGATTTTGGCCGAGCTTTCGCTTGCATATTAATTTAGTGAACACTTTCTGTGTCCTTCCCATTGGGGGGAATATTGTAAAAGTAAGAGTATTGTGTTTTTGTTTTTGTTTTTTTTGTTTTTTGTTTTTCACGGCTTTCTGGTTTCTGTATTGCCTTTAAATATCATCCATTCTCAATTGAGTTTTATTTAAGATGATTCATTCTGCATTTTTGCTTTTAAGAAAGTATAGACTTGTTTTAAATATTCAAATTTGCTTTATATAAAAGACAGGTTTCTTAATGACAGCTGCTTTCTACTCAGCTCACTTGCACAGTCCAATAAATACGTTTGTTTTTGTACTTCAGTAATTCTATAAACTGTTTTATGTATTTGTCAAATTTCCTCGTGTACATCAGGAAACTGATAGGAGTGCTAGACTGCAGGGTTTCTGTTATATAAGGAAAGGTATATAATGCACTGAAGGTAAAAATTAAAATTTTCCTCATCTCATGTCTGCATCTTGTGGTACTTCAAGTGTTCCTTCAATTTTCTAAAAATCACATTTGGCATTTGCCAGACTTTGTAGTAAGAGAGTGTATTTGCATGCAACAGTCAGAAACTTATTACGCGAGAGCTGGCCCAGCTTTGGTACACTCCTGTCTTTGTCCTTCTGTCTTTAAGGTTTAACTTGTCAGCTTAAGTCAATTGCCCAATATGGATTCTGTTTTACATCCATCCTCAAAGTCCATTCATGCCATTGTGAGCCTCTTGAAATTGAACATATCACCCATCGGATGAAGATATTGAGCCCTTTTCCCCCTTTCACACAGCTCAGCAGGATTAGAGGGATCATTTACTGAGTGTTTCTTCTTGAGGCAGCCACTCTAGGAAGAAGTGGCAGGCAACCAGGCAATACTGCCCATGATGAGGTAAGGAGAAGAAAAAAGTGATTATTTCCGAGCCTGGTTGCTAGCTAACAAACAACACCTGGCATGGATTACTGCAGAGTGAATCATGTAGGTGAGAAGGCACTACCATTAGCCTACATTGTTTACTAAAAGAAAATATTTGCTTGCCACATACAATATTAGAAGGATATGATAATTTAATTGTTGCTAACTTGATAAGATTTTATTAGCATTTCCATGGAAATGCTAATAAACTGTTTTGTTAAACAGTTGAATCTTTGTCCTGTCACAGGACAACGAGGTTTATAGTGAGATTTTCTATGCCTATCCCATTGACTTCAATATTAGTAGAACAACCAGACAGGGTTTTTTCTTTTTGTCTCATACAGTTTGTAACTTTAACAATTCTAACCCAAGACTATAGGCAACTCTCTCTCAAACACATTCACTGAATTGACTATCAAAGACACGGGGAAAAAAATGTGTCCTATATGAGTTAAATATTTACCGTCTAACAGTTTCAGGACAATTCATAACTAATATTAATTTTGGAACTTCCCACAGTTCGTCCCTGAGACACAGAGAGAATAGGCAGACATGGTGTCATCTAATAGCATCCATTAAGGATCAATATATGGGCATAAGGTTAAAGAATGGCTAAAGTGCCCCTCTAATATGATACAATTCACACATTTCTCATATAATACAATTCAAACAAGCTTCAACAGTGGCACTGCAATGCACCCAGCAAGTCACGACTCCCGGGTTTGTGATAAAAGCTGACAGCATGACCCAAGCTGCAGCTCAGCTTTGATGGATATGCTAATTGGTTAGCAACTGCCACCTGATAAAAGTTGAGCACTGATATTAGATATAAGCACAGTACTCCCCACCCTGACTGCTAACCCTCACCCATCTAGCTTCTCCAACATTGCCACCTTGTTTTATTTTTTCCTTGAAAGCTCTGTGTGCAATTTTGTCTTCATTTGAATATACAACCACATGTTTAATCAAAACAGTGCTCCTGTTTCAGTAGGTTTCAATATTTTCTTAAGATGTTGGGTAAATTTTAAGTCTTGCACCCAGTCTTTTTTTGCTAACCAGCGTATTGGATCCATTGTAAAATTATTATTAGCCATATATGGCGTTGGGTTCCCTGGCTGCAGATAGAAAACCACTTGGATGTTTATTGGATGTATGCTATCTCACCCCGTGTCTTCTCTCACCCAGCCTATTTACTGCAGCGGCAGAATGAGTCGTGGTGTGGCACATCAAACGGCCAGTGAGCACCTACTCAGATACAGCCAGTCCCTTTGGCTCTCCAGTGCCCGTCTCCGCTCTCTTGAGCATGATGCTCATCTGCCCTGTAATACAAGAAAACCTCTCAAAGGCACATCTCATTAGTCGGGGAAATATACATGTTGTCAAGAGCATCTCTTAGTGTTTCATTTATCCCTGTATAAACTCTTGCCTTGATAAAAGCATATGCGTTTTTACAGAAAAGTGCGTAAAGCCTTTGATCACGGCACAGTGCCAAAGGCTTCTGCTCAATGTCGGCTTGTTAATGAAGCCAGAGGACTTTTGTGAGCATTTCAAGGTGGTCTTTTTGAGTACACCGGTGAGGCGTTACAAAGGATAAATAAAAAGTAAGGGAGAGAGAACACAACCCTGTGGTTTACTTCCACTGGCTCACCTCAGTGTTGTGTTCTTTCTCCCTTATTTTGTATTTTGTATGCGGATGACTGTCGCAGCAAATATATAAAACACAAAAACAATGTTCCAACAATCATGAAGCTGAAGTCAGTACACTGTGTCAGCAGTGTCTGTACACTTTTGGAGAATACTGACAACATTTTATTTCTCTTTTATCAGAAGTATTCTAACATTTTCATTATCCTCAGCTCTAAAATTATTGGCTAAAACACAAAGATTCCTAGTAGAGCTTAATACCACACAAGACTTCAAGAAAAAATACCAGATTATCAACAACCCCACACACGTCCTCTATGAGCACTTTAACCTAATGCCATCAAGGATGTGTTTTAGATTGTCTGTATGTAAAACAAACAGAAAGATGTTTGGTTTTATTCCAGAGGCCAGTAGACTTGTGAACAGCCATAGTTCAATTGAATTGATTTAAATTGGATATATTAACATGAAAAGCAGCTAAATGCCAAGTCAAGCCAACTTTATTACTGTATTTTAACCTAAAGAGAGCCTGAAGGGAGGTGGTTGAAGAGGAAAAAAGCCAGATTAGAGAGGTAATCTGTGATCTTCTAAGCCTTCTCTTAAATATGAGTTTTGTAAAATGAGGAGAGAGATGCTACAGTGAAGATCCACTGATTTTGGATGCAGTTGATCTCTGTCTGTGCAGCTGGTTATTTTCCACCATACCAAACTATAAACAAAAAAGTCAGCATACTTTCAAATCACTACTTGTAACATAAATGCATTTTATGTTGTTATGATTTTTGGGAAACATTTTTCATGCATTTTCATGTAGTGTAAGTGGTATTTTGTCTGTTGTGATCCCAAACCACAGACAAGGTACATTTTGGCACTACTTATACCTTAGAGATAATGGATTTCCTATTAAAAGACAATTTCTCCAAATCACATTCTCTTCATTTCTGAGAGGAGCAAGAGGATTTGATGCATGAAGACCAGAAAGTTACACAATTTGATCATCCTATTAGGTGCTTAATCAGCCAGAATGGACACACACTCACACACACGCAGACACTGTGATGTGCATACATATGACTGTCCTTTTTCAAGGGGCCACCTGTGTCAGAGCTCCCATGAATACTTTACATAAGAGTTTTTGTGACTCACACTTAAGCCTTAGGGGTGGATGGCCTGTACCTGCCGTTACTTAGTAACCGCTGTCGGAGGGTGACTGGAGGAAAAGAAGGCATCAGTGTGAGGCTTATTGATTCAGGAAAAGCACCAATGTGAAAATTTGTCCCTCCGCTCATTAAATGGAAATCTACAGAGTTTCAGCCATTCTTATCAGATGACTACATAACATACAGTAGATTCATTTTATTCATAGATTAATCATTGACTAAATCATGTTTACACCTATTACAATAATCCATACAACATGAGGGGGGAAAAAGTGGTGGACATCCAAATTTCCATTAGGGTGCAGCATATGAGAACGTCATCTCATCCCACATTTTAAATGAAAGTTGCCAAATTGGATTATTACACTTTTGAACTGAACTTCGCACTTATGCTTTCGCTGGAGGAATTTTTGTATTTATACCATTATTATACCATTCAATGTGCAAATTTTCATATATATATATATTAGCTTGTTGAAATTTACCACATGACTTGTCTTGACCCAAGGAACTGTCTATTAACTGAACAATTTTGATTTGACATGACCAAAGTGTTGCAGAGACATGGCCAGCTGTGTTTTTGCTGCACTTTATTCACACCTTGCAGCCAAATGGTTTGGAACAACAAAATTCTGTTGGAAAGCCATAAGAAAGACATCCCAGAAATCGTCCCTTTGCATATGGTGAAGATTCGGTCAATTTTTAGAAGAAGCACAAAATATCTTTTTGACAAAACTCAATATGGCAGCAGAATCAATTGGCAGCCACTGACTAGACTAAAATCTAGTCTAGTCAGTGGACCTGTTTTGACTTAAAGAACTCAGGGAAAAAAATAAGTGCAGTGGTGATGTGCAAAACTGTTTAACAGTTCAAAAATGAGCTGAACTTTAGACTAATGATGGCTAATAATTGCTGTATTGATCTCAAAATACATACCTGACATCTATTGATTGTCTCTCATTACAAAGAAAGAAAGAAAGCCTACAGTAACAATCAGGTGCCCACACAATGCTTGCCCCCCTAAGAAGAAGGGAAAAAAAACAAAACAACAGAAAAAAAAACCCACACAGACAGAACTGTACATCGTTAAGTTCCTCTAATCCTTTAGTGGGTGAGAGATGTAGATAAAAACCTGCACTGTGTACATTGGTACATCACAACATGCAGGGTAATCCAATAATCTTTATTGTTCACTATTTATGTAAGTGGATTATCGTTTCATTGTAGACAAAGTTAAAGAGGGAGGGGGCGGGGAGCAGCGTTTGCAGATAGGCTGCAGGGATACATGTCCACATTCATGCACTGGAACATCACTGACACACTGAAAACAACATTTCACCTACATGGCATTACAATACATGCACCATGCACACGCATACCACACAGATATATTGTGCACACACAAATAGTATTTCATTTCTACTTCACCTAACATGCTATGCACAGTTAGATGCATACTGAATATTACCTCTGCTACAACATACACACGCTTACACATACACACATTGTCGCCTCATTGGTAAGATTATGTATATAGATATAGCCAATCTGTGTTCACCTGATCTCATCATGCGCCGTGGTATATTTTTGCGCTTTTTAAGAGTTGATAAATAATTTGACATTACACACTTTAGGTGCTTCCAATCTCTGTATTTTGATTATACACTTTTTTCCCACACCATTTTTTTACATGACCACAATTTTTCACCACGCTCTCACTGTAAACTGTCATTGCTTTAAAGCAAGCTCAGCTGCCTCTGGCTCCCCTGTAATTCAAAATTAGTAGTAGCAGCAGTGGTAATGATAGATTCCAAGGCACCTGTCAGTCATTATTGACGCTGATGTTCCTGTTTGGGTCAAGAGGTCACTTCACTTATATAGACAATTTGTTTGTCTGACTGAAGGATGTTATTATTTTTTGTATTGGATGCACCGTATTACAGCCCTACCTCATTATCAACACACACACACACACACACACACACACACACACACACACACACACACACCTATAATTGTATTTTGAAGAGGGTACAATGATAGCTAAGGAGAACTGCAGTGTGACCCTGCTGATATTTTTCACACCACATGACTTTGTATCATTGTATTTGAAAGATGCATCTGGCCAGCAACTGAACAAGCTGGTAAGGCCATGCTTCTTTCATCCAACAAGACTGCCAGTCTGTAATAGATGAGTCTTATCAAAAGTTATGTAAGTCTGTTACTGCTCTGTTTGTGTGTGTGTGTGTGTGTATGTTGGAGGGTGGAGTGGATGTTAATGCATGTGAGTGAATGTGTATGTCCTATCACCACATATTGCACCTTCCTCCTCTCCTATTTCACACATCTATCTCATCTAACTATAAACAGAGGAATCTGTCTGTATGTGTATCTGTCCTTTGATTTTCTCGACAATCGTTCATCCGATGGACTTCACAGTTGGCGAGTGTATTGCTGAGGCCCCAAGGAAGTGCGATGTCAACTCTGAAGTTTTTTGGATGAGCCGTTCTCGAGAATGCTGCAAAAATTGATTTTCTCATTTTTAGTTATCGTCGTGATCGACATAACAAAAAAGGTGTAACTCCAGTGCAACACCCGGACAGTCTTCAGCACGCGCATGCAATTAGTCAAGAAAGGCAGCAGTTGTGAGTTGTTGATTCACCTTTGTGAGACAAATGTAAAGTAGATGTGAATTTCAATGCCATCATCACCCACAGGCTAACGTTATCGGAGCGGAGCAGCGAATTCCTGCAGTAACAAACGTGACTGATCAACACACACGGGAATGGCCTGGCTGCAGGCCATGGAGCCGCAGCAAGAGGACTTTTGTTTTTCCATGATGAACACAGTTAAAGTTTATGGCTATGCCCATTCCGAATCCCAACCCTAACCACACGTAGTGTTTTAATGCGGAATAAAGGGTCCTCTTGCTTTTGGTGACCAACGACTAATAATTTCTCTCTCCAAGGCAGCAGCTACATACTATTGACACACACTGCAGCCTCCAGAAAGCTGCAAGGAGCAATAACGCAGGCCAAGCAATCAGCCCCTTCAGACAGGCACATTTTAAATGGGCACTGCACTAGTATTGTATATTGGAATGACGTCAACTGCTAAATCATAGCTGCGGGCATCTCACCCTCCAAGAAATTACATCTGGACTGTTGGGATACAACTGTTATCATTTTGTAGCAATTTTTACAATTCCATTTCAGCAGTTTGTACCATTATATAATCCTATAATGTCCATCACCTCTTGTAAAACGTAAAGATTGTGCAGTGAATGTGCCTCTGTTGTCCATGTAGCAGAGCCATCGGTGTTAGAATCAGGCAGATGAAAGATTAAAAAATGTAAGCGGAGAAAATCAGAAGCAAGCTTTGATATTAGCCTGCAGTTTTACTGGTATTATCTTGTGATCTCTTGCTGCTTTGTACTTAGGCAGATTCATATTGGCTGTGTTCCACATGCCATGCTCTGCCCTGCGGTTCTCCTCTGAGTCCGTGCTTTGGTAATGTCAGCAAACCACAGACCTGCAGTGCAGTCGTCCAGCAGGAGGCATGGGTTTAAAAGCCAGTGTCCGGGACACCCTCGAGTCTCCAGACGTCACATCATTTCTCTGCTTTCCATCCACCACTGATTGTCTATGTTGCCCATGTGTGTTGCATTCTGGCAGTGGCGCATGCCTGGAAATTGGTGTCTTGCACATAACATAGATTGCTTTCCAAAATATGCATTTGCCTATGATTGGAAAACATTAAGGCATAATTTGGAAACCAGTCGACTTAATGTGGGCATGCTGACGCCTTACCTCACACTGGAGACTGGTTGCACCACTGCTCCTGCGGGTCACCTCGCCTGTCTGAGTTACAAAACCAGAATGATAAACTAGGCAGTGCAGACATGAAATGACACATGATTCAGCAACTGCATGGCCTCTTTTTTCTCTTATGAAATTGATTCAGAGAATGATCTTGATGGATAGTTTTGCAGAAATTTACTTAACAGTTGCCATGTTGTTTATGGTTTGGAATATCAAATATCAAAGGAGTGAATATCAAAGGTCAGCCCACTGAATGATGTGTTCAACCAATAAGATGGATCATTGTAAGGACTTATAAGTAGTAGACCGTTGCAGGGAGAATGAGAATGAGAAATGGGTCACCCTGTGGTCTTGCGGACTTTGCAGGAACACATAAATGCGGACTGTACCACAGGTCTGCCATTTGGGCCAGGCCAGGGCAGACTGGTAATTTGCAGTCTGCTCAGTCCATTCCTGTCCTCCATTCTGACTTTGATGCATGTATGTTTGTGTCATTACACACAAATTTATACTTCCAAGTGGACAATTTTAACACTGTATTTAGTGAATCCATTTACTGCTGGCATAAGTCTTAGAGCATTACATGCATATGGCATTATGCACATATTTGCTAACTGGAACATGACACAGGTTAAAAGGCCATGCCTGTATTACTCTTTTAATATGACTGATACTTTCTACAGCCAGGGAAATCAACCTGATGTTCCCTGCCACCATGATGAATGATGCAGCATTTGTTACTGGAGCTCAGGGAAAGTGGATGAATGTTCAGATTAGGTCTGGATGGAGCAGGGCAGGACTTTTTACTTCCTGAGATGATGTGGCACCTCCCAATGTTGAAATGATACATTGTACAGATTAATGTTTTAAAGACTGAAACAGGTGCATGTGTATTTAGGTTCTTTGGTGCTTTTGGTACTGCTGAGAAACAAAACATGGAGACTACATGGGGTTAAAGAAGACAGACTGCCATACTGCAGTTTTTGGCCATCTAAATAGTATTAGCCTGCATGGATCAAGGTGCTCGTAATAAGATTCATGGTTGGAAAGGCTTTGAATCCTCCTGTACTTTCAGAAAACTGAATCTCAGCTTTGTGCACAATAGACACGTTTGGTGCTCGCTCCGTCTCAGTCATGGTGCTTCCCTGTTTCTGTCTGTACCAGAACTCAGCGACCCAGCTGTCAATCTCCCTTTGCAGCCAACATCAAATCAAGATAAATCCTCTGCTGCAGTTCTCACATTATATTTCTTAACAGTCACCTTGACTGAAAGACAGCCTGACAGCAAGTGAGCCTCTGCCATCCCATTAGAGAGCTGAGAAAAATCAATACTTTAAAAGGAGACACATTTCTTCAGTTTGATAATAGAACAATGTCTGCTTTATTTGATTATTGCTTGATTACTTGAAGCATTTCCATCGATCTAAGTGACTGTAAGGATGTGAGGAGTAACGCAAACTGAAGTTAAACAAGTATTAGGCAGTGAATTGTGATAAAAACAAATTGCTGATGCAACAGATCCAATATAAACCTGGCACGCAGAATGAATCACTCCAAGGTAGTGGCAAGTCCAAACAATTTATTCTGCACATGTAATAGTTCTGATGTAAGACTAATGGTGAAAAATGAGGGACTTTTATCAAATTGCACCACACTATTTCTTTTAGTCAGTGGCTCTTAGATTTTTCCAAGATTTCTGTGTTGTTTTTTCTTACTTCAAGATAAAATACAATTCTGTCAACAGTATGTCCCTATATGCTGCATATTTTACTCACATAATTAAACCTCTCAACTACCTACCTACCACTTCTTTTTAATACTATTTTTTTTCTCTTTTTTTGCACTAATGGACTTGTTACTTTGTCTACTAACTGATAAGGATATGGATATTCTGTGCTTGAAACAACAAAGGATATATAAGCCTGTATATGTACTCACAGACCTATAGTGGGATGGACTCTCCATCAGTGCCTTCCAGTTCAATACTACGCTGAGAGTGATTTCTCATTTTCAAAGAAGAGCAGCCGAGGGACTTGTCTTGATTATTGGTGTCCTTCTTGTTTGCTTTGTCTTGTCTTTTCTTTGCATTACTTTTTTCCCTCTTATTGATGTAAGCATGGAAAATGGACGAGGGACATTTTGTATGTTTGGTGGAAGGCACTGGCAGACTTTGTCGATGAATGACTCACTTGTGAACACACACGCACGCACAAACGCGTCATGCATCCAGCAAGTTTGTGAAACTTTCATAATTGCTCATTTATGAGGGACAGAGATTCCTTGTGAATGCCTGTCTGGCTACATACATAGGGAGGTTAATGCATGCTGGGATAGAAATAAACAACACACAATCTCTTGTTTTCCTCATAGGGTGTACCAACCTCTTTGTTTGGGCTTTGTTAAGTATAGTATAAGTAGTATAAGGCAGTGAGTCATTATTGGTGATTTGGTGAAGTTCTAATTTTATCTTTAGTATTTTTCACTTTTCACAACTTAAAAGTATGTGCTTTTTGCTTGTGCTTTAGTATGCTTTTGATCCAGCTTTCTTGCTCGCTAACTGGTGGATCTACTTTGTCTCTGTATCACTACGCAACGGCATCACCTACCAGGTGCTGAGGGGAGCTGTGGTGTTGTGATACAGAAACAAAGTAGTTCCACCAGTTAGCAAGCAAGAAGCCTGTTGTTTGCTGGGCCCCTTACATTCTTTTTAAATAAGAAAACTCCTTGTGAAGTGAACATGGAGTAGTAAGTACCGGTAAAGAACACAATCACTTTACAGCCAAGGTGCTAATAGCAGGAAAGCATGTAACTAACTTCAAGCTAATTAAGCTAGTTTCCCAGATGAGATCTTTGTCATGACCCAAAGGTGACTTCTGAAAAGGTGTTCCCAATTTTTTTCTGCGGGGGAGTGTAAAAAAAACAAACAAAAAAACAAAACCAATAAGCTAGCATCTGTTCCAAAAGCTGTTCTCTATGATTGTACACAAAACTGTAGATTTTGGAAATCATGTGTAACCAGTTGTAATTGATTCAAGTCAAACTTGGTGCAGCCTGCTGATTTGTTTGATAGAGTCATTTTGGGACAGAAACAGCCCTCAGTGTGAAATGACCCACGGTTGGATGTACAGGTGCAGCAGCTTTGGTTGTTGTAGCCACCAGACGAACATCTGAATAAACAGCTCACCGGTTAAACTGTTTGGGTGCTATCAAACAGAGATGCATTTCCCTCCATCCCATGGACCAGGTCTTATCTCCTACCTCCACGACCTCATGAATCTAAGACTGTTCGTTGTTTGTTAACACCAGTTTTGTTTCTCTGATAGAAAGAGCTGTCGTTGCCAGCAATTTACCACTAACCGCTTTCAGCTCCTATCCAGGCAGAGGAAACTGATAAAAAGTAGATAAAGTGCGCTGTGTTGTGTTGCCTCGCTTACAGTCAAAATGAGCTGCAGAGGGGTGACACTGTGTTAGAGGCATCAGCTAAGGCGATGGTGGAGGAAAAAACAACAACAATTAAACAATTCATCTTATAAATTCGTTATATTTGACAACTGCAGTGCACCAAGAATAGCTATAACGATGACAAATGCAGGGGATCCCGCTGTGTGAATTAGAGACGGTGGGAGAGCTTAGATGCAAAACAAAGGCAATATATTCAATAAATGTCTCTCATCTCATCCCATGCTCATCTGTCCCATGACTCTCTATGGAGAAAACAGCCAACAGACTCACCTACTCAGTTTGTTTGCTGCCTCTCATGATAATTACCTGACGGTGAAGCATGTGAGGATGAGACAGAGGTGCAGAAGGAGTTGTTTTCCCATGAAGTCTCTGTGGTTTGTTTCTGTCGTTTGTCGAGAGAATTCTGCCCTCTGTTTGTGTCTCAGATCTTAGTGTGCAGTATTCATCAAAACTGGCTCAAAATTTTACATGGGTGCTAATGTAAAGGATGAAATGGCAGCTTAGTTTGTGGACATGTTTCACCTCATATTCTGGATTTCACTCACCTTGAAAGGCTTTTTTGGATGTGAATGTTGCTCTTTTGATAAGCAAAGCCTTACCCCAACCTTAAGCAAGTTGTTTTAGTTGCCTAACCCAAGTCATACACCTGACACATTCATTTATGGTACCAATCAAACTCGGGTGCAGTTCAATTCAGTGTGAAATCACAAAAACACACGAAACACTGACATGATTACAAATTTTACCAAGCACATTCATGACATTATTTTTGATTTTCATTTTCATTGGATTTTCATTTTGGATTTTCAAAGTTTATTCAACTTTGTAGTCTCGACATGCCTTTTTTTTAAATTCATGGTCAAAATTTTCGGAATTATCGCGATCCCACCCCTTTGGTTCGTTTCAATTTGGTAGTGTGTGAAACCTAAACCTAAAAAAAAATTGCATCAGTGTAATAATTTGAGGGCTTATTCATAAGAAAACTCAATCGAACCAGGTTTGAAAAAGTTCTTAGAGTGTTTGGGGCAGCTTGTTTGTGTAGAGCGGAGTTTAAATAAATAAACAAAAAGTAAATGATCGAAGAGTCCCAAGCTATCTTTCTCCAAGGTTAATTAAACCCTTGTCCTTTGATGGTGAAGGGCCACATAAGCCGACTATTTCTGCATACCTAACACTGAATTGTTTCTCCCTGCCTGCACTTTGATTTATAATGGGCGATGGGCCCAAAACACACCATTTCTTTCTTCATAAAAACATAGGATGGCCCTCCTTGACTGTGAGAAGGGAACATCACTGCGTTCTTTTTGTTTATAAATCATTACTTACTAAATTACCAGATTACTTTAACTGCCGTCTCACATGATCACCGTATAGTACAATATTTGATTTTATTCATCATGTCAACACTGAATTAGGAAAATTCGCTTTTTGACTTTGACTATGCCATTGTGGAGCTTGATAAAATTAGATAAACTGGCCTGTGAGCTGCTGTCTGAAGTCATATCTGTCAGCTGAAACCTGTATGTTATGTGTTTAAACTTTTGTACATCTTCAGTGTTTTATCTCCTGTAGTCAGGGTGAAGAAGAGTCAGCTGGCCCTCACTCAACAAAGAGAGATGATGATGATGATGATGATGATGGCAGAATTTCAATTGTAATGGCTCACATGTGACTGAGGAGCTCCACCGCACTCCTCTGTTACCACTGACCTTCGTCGTTGGCAAGTTTTCCTTTTTTCCCTTCAGTTTTCAGAGAACTGAAACAGAAATCTGGGTTGCGGTGCTATTTTTAGAGGAGAACAAGTGTTGGTCTGTGAGAATATGATGAAAAACCTCATCACCCTCAGTCTTTTTTCTGCAGTATAAGAATGAGAAGGCAAGGACTTAGAGGAACCTGTCTGTCTTTGGGTCAAGGCTGAGGGGAAGCAAAGCCACTGGATAAAAACTTGTTCGATGGCCTCACTCTACTTTTTGAACATGGACTTCATTTAAAGAGACTTTTCAACCATTTCTCCCCTCGCAAAGTGTTCCCCAAGCTAAGATGTCAAAGGGCTAAAACAAGGGAGAGGGGACTTAATGCTGAAGTGTGGTTAAACATTTTTATGTTCACATCACACTCAAAAGGGCAGACTGTTCATTATAGTAGGGGCCTTACAGGTACCAAGTAAAGGAAACAGGGCGATTGCCTCAAATGATTAAACACTGTTTTGGGGATTATATAATTTAACCCCTTATTGATATGCTAATCTCCCTCACTTCGACTGTGAGCCTGTCATCAGTTATATGAATAGATTAATTACCATCGCACACGCTCCTATGAGACTTAACCTTTAGACTTATCCAGATGATTTTTAATACTGTTTGGGTATTCCATTATAAAAGACAAAGGAAACGGCGGTGACTATGAGCTATGTTCAGGACAGTCTGTTTCCTCCGCTCCAGTGTATGTCATCTCAGCGGGTTTGCATCAGCTTTGTAATTACCTGGCTGGCTGAACACTCAAATGCCAGGCAAGAAGGGAGGCTATATAAAGGCAGGTTATTAAAAATGAAACACTGCTCATTAGCTCCTGTTGAATACCACAGATCTGACTTGTTGCACCATGTTTTTCCCCTGTGAATCGACAGATTAGAAACACGTAATGAAAACATGCATCTGCTGGACATAATATGGTACTGTGCTCTGATTAGACACATTCACTCCACTGCTGTCCTATGTGTGTGTGTGTGTGTGTGTGTGTGTGTGTGTGTGTGTGCATATGCATGTTCTATTCTCTGAATGATGCTAGTCAATCATCAGAATAGCATCACATCACAGGATCAACGATAGCTCTTCATGTAGCAAAATAGCTCATATAAAAGGTGAAGTTGATTGAGTGAGAGCATAGAGTGAGAGTCAAATTTTCCCTTAGATTTCCCCTTAAAGGGATAGTTCACCCATTTTGGAAAACTTGATATTATTTCACTTACCCCCAAGCTGTTATGTAGGACAGTGCTGGTGCTTTCTCTCATTGTTACTGGATGCTGGAAACTAGCTGGATGCTCCAAATGCTAACCGTTAGCCACCTGCCATTGAGGTCCTGCCATCCTGCAAGATATATTTTGTAACCTTGGGATCTCCACTATTTAAAGGATAGTTCTGATATTTTTTAACCTGGGCCCTATTTTCCCCAGTATTTGTGTCTAAATGATTAATAGGAACAAAAATTTTTGCAGTCGGTCCAGTATTTAGCGAGAACGATATAACCGGCAAATGCGAAACACGGCTGTAACGTAATCCAATGGGGCAACATGGCCGTACAGCACAGGTAGAAGAGGTTAAATGGGTGCATCAGGTCAAGACTTTACTACTCTGTGGCATGTTTGTATATATACATACACATACATGTTTGTGCTTGTATGACCCCATCTTTGAGTGCCTGTCTTTGTGCAAATGCATGTCTGCCTTGCTGTGTTAGAGTCTTGTCTTCATCAGAGCCATTATATGTAATTCTTAGCTTTTGTATTTTATTAAGCCCTCTGTTAGAAGGACTGAAATACAAGTCTGCAAATGAACAGAGTGCTGCGCAGTAATTTGAAAGGATCGACTGCTACCAAATCAACACAGGTAGCTTGGAGTTCCAAGCTTTATTGATCAAATCAATAAGACAAATAAGAGGGGGAAGTGCAAGGGGAAAGACATGTGGTGTTTTTGTCTGTTTGAGAAATTAGATCAGCCCTCAGTGGCCTGAATGGCACTAGATTGTAGAAAGAACAGCCTCTAGAAGTGTGTTATTTTTGCTCACTGGAATATGGATTATGAATGGGCACAAAAATGATCACTTAGGCATGTAATTTGCATGGCATGGATGGCTTTGTAATGGTTTTTAAGCAGGGTCAGAAGCAGTCTTTCCCTCCCACAGATGGCTATGCGCGTCCGGAAGCCTCTCTGTGGTGAAAGGAGATCGACTGAGTGTGTCATTCTGAACTCGACAGACGAGGATTTCCTGCAGATCCCCTTCATATCAAAGAGGTATTCAAAAATGTTCCTTTTCGCAGATGTCCTGCTCATTGTGGAGTGCACTTTGGTGATGTCAGAGATGATGTGCCATCAGTGTGATTTGGCAGCACATGTAGAGACGTGCGATGAGGGCCCACACAACAACAACAACACTTCTGTTGCCATGCCATTACCTTCATTTACTCTACCATCTTCCATCCAGCGTTTTGTCCACCAACAAAGAAGTAAATAAACAGTTATCACACAACAGATGCTATCAAGACATCTATTTTTTTTGCGAGCCACAGCCAAACTTATCAAGGTAACTCACGATAAGACCAGCAAAATCCTCCAGTCATATCTAGATAGCATTATTGATTTCAGGAAGAAAAGATTTACACATAACATTTTCAATCTGTGCTGAGCAGGAGTGTTTCGCTGGTTTGTTTTTTATCTTTGACAAATATTTATTTCCCATAGTGGCCAGCTCTGAGAGCCTCAAGATCTATCTAAGAGATTTGTCCAATCTGGGGGGCGCAGAGCCAGCCTAACCTGAAAGATTTATGAGATTATCAACAGACAAGCCCCCTTTCCTTTTTATAAAAGCTCTGTTTACTGCATCAGCGAGAGAGTGGGATGTCTGTGTGGGGCTAGATGGATGCCTGTGATCTCCCGCTGATCTGGTGAAGCCCTGTGAACGTGGGCTGATCTCTCGCTTGTCTGCAGGGGATCTGCGACTAACTGATAGCTTTTCACTAAGCCAAAGGAGATTTCAGGCTGAATTATTTAGACACTCTTTCCACATTTGTTCTGACATCACATTCTTTCCCAGATCAGGGGCTGTGTGGAGATGCAGTGAGAAATCTATTGAGCATGGTGTGTAAAGGTATGGTAATTTGGGGCTCAGTGGGGAGCTCTGGTGCATAAAGCTATAGATTGCTCCTAGTGGTGATCGTGAAGGTGGTTTCACCGGGGGGCATAGGATAAGTGCAGAGTGCTGTTGGTTGCCTTTCTTGGGGTTTTTAGACCTCACATATATCTGAGAATAATCCTGGCATCCATACACAGTCACCTCCATGTGGCAAAACTGAATGTCACCTCGGGAAAAGAAAACAACAAGGAAGTTTTAGAAATGCAGTGAAAATGACATCAATCGCACAAAGTGACCTAAAGCAAATATAGTTCTCGTCAATTTGTAGAATAGCAAATTCGGAAGGAGGTGTGAATTGGTGTAGCAAGAAATATGAGAACATGCAATAGAGGATCACAGCAGGGGGCACTATAGTCAGTATTTACACCCTGTGGAGGTTACCTCCAGATAAATATTTAAAAGCACTGTCTTAAGCCATCCCAAACATCACCATCCCACTGCTTTTCATGCATTCTGTTTATTGTGTTCAGGAATAAGCAGAGTGTCTCAGCATGTCGCAGCATTCAGCTGATCCTCCTGCAGAGTGCACAGGCAGCATTGAGTATAAAGGCAGAGAGAGCTTTCCATCTTAGTGAACTTTCTCGAGGTTGGGGACAGGTACCTGGAGAGGTATGAAGTGATGTGCTTGTCAGAAGTGGGGATATTTTGGATGAACCAAAATTGTGTTCTTAGGAGGAGTGGGGCTGCTCGTCCGTGAAGCTGGCAGGCTGCTTCGAAGCTCAGACCGTCAGGAGTGATTTCACAGAGTGCAGTGGCGAAGTGATTCATGTTTGATGACACAGGACTGGACAAATCATTTTGCCGTCATCTTGGAGAGATGGAAGACTCTAGAAAATGGAAGAGGCAGTGAACAGCACCCCTGAGAGATGGAGGTGTGGAGCAGACTGAGTGATAGGCAAGAATGTGTTGTTGAACAGGCGTTGGTGCCAGAAGTGAAATGCTGAATCCACAAAGTCTTAAAGATTGGTATTATTGGTGATGTTTATTTTCACGGTTCCCATGGGTCATGGGGTTTCATAGAATTTTTAAAAAGCTATTTCAGGAATTTGGTTAATTATTGGGTCAACACATGGGATTTTGCAGAATTTTGTAGTTTTGTAGTTATTCTACAAACAATATTTATATTCTATTGCAGTCATGTTATATTTACTTCCCCTGTTGAAGAAATCAAATTTTAATAAGATCCCTAAATCTTTAGTGTGTTTAAATTTATGGCCTTGGGAAAAATAATGTCATGTTTCATTTATATAGGTCATGGAAATTCTGCATGTAGTCATGGAAACTCATGAAAAAATCATGGCATTTTACATTTGATACAGAGTGGGGACTATGTTTTTTAAAGTGTATCTTTTATTTCCCAATCCCAATGAAAAAAAAAACTCTCTCCATCTCTCTACCTGTCTGATGTGTGTGTGTCCATGTGGGCTTGTGAATGTAATGACTGTTAACAGGGGTCAATGAGAGGACCAACAAGGAAGTAATAATGATGTAGTTCCTCTCTGCTGTGTGGTGATGCCACCTACTGGCCAAACACTGGACATACACTCTCCTTCCAGATGAGAACAATAATCTCTTTACCATGCATCCTCTTCCCCTCTCTGTTATAAACAAGATTGCATCATTTGAAACCAAGCACACATCGAACCATCCAACCATCTCATACACATCTTGGCAGTACAGGATCTGAGGTCTACATATAGTGTCAGCGTTGAGTGGTGAGTGTATTTGCTCAAGACGGGCTGTCTCCTGTGCAGTGGCGAGACAAAGCGCTCCATTGTCAGAGTGATTTACAGCACTTTCCCCTCCGTAGCTGCCTCTGTGGACTCATGATATGACTGATAAAGGGACAATAACTCCCGAAACTCTACACTGGCACACACCCTATAGAGTCGTATCAGGTCTGTTTCTGTACATCTGTCTTCTTAGTTCAGTCACATGTGATATCTATATGCCGCGTGTACAGTTTATTATCTTGATATGAGGAGGAAAGTATGGATTTACTTGCATGGCGAAACTGGATATTCTTTGTGATATATCTTGACTCGATAAGTCGATAAGTCTTTGCTTTTACAGGCGCTGGCAGCACATGCTATCACTCTCAGAACTGTACACCTGTCTTTTGACTCAAATTCTTAATGAATCCCACCCTGTGTAATTCACCAGCCTCTGTGTCCATTCCTGGCTATCTGGTGTTTTTTAAAGAGAAAAACCAAACATTGGGGGAACAAAGAGAGTCCTGTCTCTGTTGGAGATATTCGTCACCTGTGGTAACACTATGATGTAGTGGGGCTGGGATTACACGGGTTCAGGAATGTGTGGGGTGACAGTTCGCACAAGATGGCTATTGTTGAAAGCAACACCTGAACTGGTAGCAGGGGCGAAAAGTGATCGGTAGGAGTTGGGAAATGGCTCGTCTCTGGCCAAGGAACCGCTCTGGCAAGGGACCGTCGCCGTGTAAACTCACCGTCTCAAATGGACAGAGAAAGAAAAATGTCCAAAATATACAGGCCAGACTCTCTGTTCCCGTTGCTAGAGTAGGTTACAGGAGTTTTTAATATCACAAGCCCCAAAAAAGTGTAATATTGTCTGCTACAGAAAAGGTCAATTTCTTCATTGTAGTATGTATTTCAACATGAAGGGTTATGTTGTGTACAAGAGTCAAGTTATGGATTCTTTTTGTCCTCTCTGAAAGACAGATGAAGATGGAAATAAAAAAAATTATATGTCCTTCATTAGCAAGTGTGTATTTAAGCTGTTCCACAGCATACTTGCCAAAATCAATTTTCTTTTAAACGCTTTTCACAATGTTATCTTTGGCAAGGAAAGTAAAAAAATAATAATAATTTTCTTTCTTTTCCCTTTTACTCCTGAATTCTTTTTTTTTTTTAAGTTGGGGTCTTCGCCTCTAGGAAGATTTATGAAGACATACAGATTACTGGTTTCAGAAATACTGTGGCTGTAAACCCCCACACTTTGTCAATGGAACAGAGTTCTTATCAAGAGCCTGAGGGCACGACATGCACAGATCTGAAGAACTTCTCTGAAGGCAGCACTGTTCTCAGGATCACTGGTCGTATTTTTCAGATATGAAACTTCTTTTAAAGCTTCTGAGAGCCCCCAGGCTCTCACAGCTGCTCCTCTAAAATCAGCTGTAACAGACCCAGGTAGAAACTTGATGAGGAGTGAACACTATTTTTTTCCATTCCAGATGGCAGACATTAAGGAGTAGGCCCAGTTAAGTATGGAGACTTATTTTAGCCTCCCCATAGCAGGTTTGTGCCCTGTGCATTCAACAGCCAGCTGCTGTGGCACTCAGATCTTCCTTTTACATAAAGAAAAAAAAACATAGAATAACAGTTGGAAGGCAGGGAATTTTTTTCACACATATGTAAGGTGCATGTCACGCGAGGCGGTCAGGGTATGTGAATGGAGCGATTGAGAAGCATGGGACCCCATGGAATGTACCGGAAACCACCCTCCAGATGTGGTGTGGCTGGGTGGGGGATAGGGGTGGTGATGCGGGGC